>JAOUZG010001254.1:1103828-1131233 GCA_026289955.1 Argiope argentata | reverse complement strand
ATATATATATATATATATATATATATATATATTTGCTCAATTACCTACCTTTTTTAATGAAATTTTGTAATTGGAAGTATGTCTGGAAGTAGGATATAAAAAAGAAAAACTTATTCCTAAGTGCAACGATGTAATGCTTTTTAGAAAAAAAAAGTGACTTCAGAAACCTTTCTGTCATAACTATGAAATTAGTCTTATCTTGCGCCTTAATATTCAAACATTTGCTATTGTAATTTCACTTTCGGTTACAATAAAAGTTAAATTTACATGAATCTATACTTTTGACAAGAAATTCAGAGATGAAAAAAGAAGGATAAAAAAGGAAGGAATAAAATATAAAGTAACATATTTGATTTCTAGCTTTCTTTCATGTTTAGATCTAGGATAGATTTAAAATTGGTATTAAGTCCCTGCTGCTACCGCTTTTAAAAAAATTAGACAGAAATTTACTACTTTATTACCTGCGAATAGAACTTTAGCACATGATGCTGTATCTGAGAATCAAGCGCTTTAATGTAGTACGTGTAGATGCTGCATTTAGATATCGTTTGTGGTACATTAGATTATGTATAGTTAAATCTGACAGTAAATGAGCTAGGAAATGAAGTAATGTATTTCAGATTTGAAGGAATTTCAGTAATTATCAACACTTTCGATTTGAAAATATGCTTTTCTCCCCTTGAGAATTAACCAGCAGCTGTTTTTTTTTAAATTTTAAATATGATTCTTATAATTTATTATAGCCGAAGTGCTTATTATTTTGCAAAAAAATATAACTTATTTGAACAACTTTAATGTAAAAAAGTACATTAGCTCATTTCAAGTATCCGTTTGTAGAATATATATACATAAAAGTATACATACATACTGAAAGAACTAAACATTATTGATATCCATTTAAATTTGAATAAAAAACACTTTTTATGTTTTTTTTATTTTGTTAAATAAAATTAAACTTTAAGACATAAAAAGACCTAAAGACCTAAAACTAAAAAATATAGTTCACTTTGATTGATTAAATTTGTATTACGTGCATCAAAACTATAATTTTTATAAATGTCTTCAGTGTAGGAAAATTATGAACATGTTCCTTTATAGTAAATTTTTAAAGCAAATTTCGCTCACTCTACTTATTACTTTTATCAATCGTTGGAACGCGGTAACGGTCATTAGCATTTTTCCCACGGCAGCCTTTTAACGTTATCAGAGATATGGAGTGTCATTCTCACTGTGACGATGATTGATTATCATATGGCGCACATTGTAAAATCGCCAAATTTTACATACAAAGATAAAAGTTATAATGTGGTACCCTTTTTAAGGCTTGAGCGCAAATGACACCCTCTAATGAGTTAGCTCTAATGGGATTGAGCGCAAATGACACAGAACCAGCTCGAGTATCATCCTCGTCCTCTAGCCACGATACAATATTATGATAATTTGTATCTAGAGTAAAAGAGTATTTCCTCAGTGGGTTCATACTCATCCTGAAATACGAGAGCCGTGCTGCGAAGGTGTAGTGATGGAACTGCGGCGGCTCTTCGTGCAACAACAATGCGAGCAGATCCGGCACAAAGAGACGCCAATGAACTACATTCAATGGCATAGATTTTCAAGCATGTGGTGACGTTCACATTTAGGATCGAATTCTTTTTCCCTTAAAAATTTCAGCTTCCTAATAAAAATATCTAAATGTTGTTTCACAGAGACACAAAGCAAAATTATTCGATACATTCTTAGAATAATACTGACAAAAAATATATAGTTTAGCATATTTCTTTAAAGTACAAATAGAACCAATTCTTTCTAATTAAACATTATTTATCCACGAAAAAATCGTGTTTTTCTAGCTTTTTTTGAAAGAGAAGTTTCAATAAAAAATAATAGCAATAGTAATAATGAGCTTAAGCTTAAAGAATCAAGCTTAATCTGGAAGCAGCTATTATTTTGTGCATTTGGTTTCAATCGTTGCAAGTTTCGCCTCAAGTGTAATTTCCTAATCAAAGACATAGCGGAATATTCTTACAATGATAGATGCCCTTTTAAAAACATCTCATTTCAGTTATGTTAACGCCCCATTTTAATTAAAGCAACAGTAGGATTATTTTGAGACAGACATCCTAATTTTGAACCATAGTCAGGTGACGAGGACGACGCCTGAGCTGGCACCAACTCCACAAGTTTCTGGACCACACCAGCGGGAGCACGTTTGGCCACGACTGATTCAACCCCTCTTGTATGACGTTTTTTCGGTGGAATCGGATTTCGAGCCTGAAACTCTTCGTTTCCGAAGCCGAGACATTTCCTCGGGGCCAGAAATATTTCGGATACAACCGTCACAGATTAACAGACAGAGGCTGTGGTCTCGAGCACATGGCCGGAGAGCTTAAACAGTGAAATGCATGGCTTGTCACGTATTTTTGATGCAAGTGTACATTTCCTTATAGAGAAGCTTCCTCTATTAGTAGCATTTACAGACACTCAGGTCACTAAAGCCGGTCTGAAACATGGAACAATAAATATAATACCAAATAAATAATAAAAATGCTGATGAGAAATAGAAGAAACGACCTCCAACTTAAATGAAAATATTATAAACAAAAAGGGCAGATCATTAACTTTTCTACAATCCATCCTTAAAAAAATTTAATAAAATGTGAAGTTATCACAAACTAGTTTTCATTCTCTAGGCCTTACCTTGGCTCTTCATCGTGCAGTTCTCTCCCTCACTAACTTTTGTTACCTCGCCGTCGTGAATAACAAATAAAGTTCACATTTAATGCTTAGAAAATTAAAATAAATCATTAAAATTGAATTGAAACAAGCAGTGGTCTATCAACAAAAAAAAAAGTGTATTGCCAACACAATGTAAGAAAATCGCTGAATGGAAAGAAAGAAATAACTTTCATTAACTCAGAATGTAAAGAAAATTGCTGAACTCGTATCGTTAGCCATTATTAATCTTCAACCCATCCGTAAAAAATACAAATAAAAACGTGAAGCTTATGATTCCAAAACTAATTATTATTGATGCTTGTTTTTCATTCGAAAACGGAGTCGTTTCGCCTCAACAGTAACTTCGCATTGGTTAATTTTCTTCGCAAGCATGACTAGCTAAACAATCCTGAAAACTAAGAATTCTATTCCGTCAAAAAGTCAACAATTCTTGTAATATGTACGTTTCGGAGGTGGTTCCAATTCGAGAACACTTATTTCTCGACAGTTGCAAACAATTTCTGCCTTTTAAAAATTGCAAAGCAAGCGTCGTGTGAAATATCAAAAAATTTCAAATGTCTGTTATATATTTCTATCTGGAAATTCGTAATTTTGGAAAGAGTTGCCACCTAATTAGGGTGACTGTAGAATGCAAAGGATAACTAATACAATTCTACATTAAATAATTAGAATGAAATGGTTGCGCGCAATAGCGGCTAACGGACACATCTCGATTCGCAGTATCCATTCCAAATCCTGAATAGCGTTCCATCAGTCTCATCTTTTATTTTAAAGTGACTGACAATTGGATGGAGACAAGTGTCGTTTTCAAAGCATCGTTATTTGAAATTCCATTTATCAAAATTAAGAAGAGGGGAGATGAAAGCTTCACAACGAATACAAACGTTTTCCATGCCTGAAATAAAAATAAAAGGGTGAGAACATTTCATGCTGTAGGAACCTAAAAATTCCAGCCGCAGCCGTTGGCTCCAACAACTCGAAACAGTCGCCAGCCACAAGCACACACCTTCGATTCATCTTTCCCCTAAATGATTACCGTCGTAGCAGTTGATTCTTTTCTTTCTTTTTCACTTCCACTATCAACCGTGTAGGATTTCCACTATCAGTACAGGTGCCGTGTGTTACTTTTATCTCCCAAACACAATGCTATCGGGGAATAAAATTCGAAGGCTGCAAAGGTACGACGTAATGATGAGAGTGTAAAGGGGGAAAAAATGGTCATTTCTGAAGTGCATTGTACAGAAACAGAAAAGGCATACGAAGAATGATAATACTGAGAGAGCATATTCCCTGTTGATGAAGAGCATTCATTCACCTGAATGCGTAGAGGATCATGGCACAAATCCCAGAAATAAAAGACAATTTTCGAAGATTAGGAACTTGCTGCAGGCGTTATAGAATAAACACACCGTCTGCAACAGCCAACGGTAAACAAAATAATAATTTTTAAAAACGAGTAAATAAAGGTTGTTTTTTTCTCCCTGTTTTAAGAACGTCGTGTCTGGAACGAGAGAGAAATAAATTGTACAGATCAGTACGCGTGAAATGCTGACAATAGATTAATAGACGGAATTTTTCTGCTTCGGAAATAACATTTTAAACGAACGTGAATGCCTTCACGCGTTCTACTTTTTCTGTCGACTTGATCCCAGTTTCACCAGTACGCAGACAATATATATAAATGATGAAGCATCCTTGAATAAAATCGTAACGATGTGATTTTAATCACCATAATTATGCCACTCATTCAAAATCATCCGCCATGATAGCATCTCATTAAAGACAAATCCAACGATTTATGCGCGTGCAACTTCCCAAGGCCTAAGAACAAGCGCATGCTCGCGATTCTGGATTATTATCGTGACCTCATGCTTATGAAAGAATCGATGCCTGGGAATTAAAATTGTGAATGCAAACCCGCAGTCCCTAAAAACAAGTATCGTCGAAAACATTCCATGGAAATTAATTTTCTAATTTGTATTGCTTTCAAAATATCCAATCTGTAGAAATTTCCTTTCAAAATGGCGCACTTTCTTAAGAGAAGCGTTATTCACCTTCGGATTCAAGAGAGTTTACATTCACTATTGTTTGAATCCTCTAAGATTTTATGTTCAGATAACTGGACAGTTCAAAAGTACTACGAAATAGTAACCTACATATCCAATGAGAGAAAAAAAATCAATTCATGCATATTCTCTCTCAGAAATAGTAATTTTATAAAGGACGTCGCAGGCTGCCAACTTTAAAAAAGAATTCCATGCGTAAGAAAACGCGAGACAAAACAATTCATGTATCACACTTTTCGTTCCGAAGTTGCTTTTCGATGCAGGAAATGTTTCGCTCCCTTGCGACGCGCGGCAGGAGGACGGGGCGGACACAATCGAGCGGAATCTCGCTCCGCCGCATCCGAATGAAGTCCCGGAGGCAGCGGTTCAGAATTCTAAAATAAACACCGCTGTATTCAATTAGACTCGACACTTCATAATCGCGCAGTCAAATGTAATGGGAGGCGCATTAGCGAGTCAGGAACCCGACCCTTGAGCGTTTTCTTCGATGCGGTAACTGCAGCATTTACATACAAGTTACATCCTGTGCACTTATTTACATTTCTTTTGAACCATCTCGTGCCACATTTTCAACTCAAGAATTTGTGCTTGGTTTTTTTCAAAGAGAAGGACACCTACCACAAAGAGATTTAATATGGTCTGCTCCGTAAGATGGTGTCCACGGTGAAAACATTCAGAAGCCAACTTTCTCTTTCCAAATTCACGCTAAGGTTATAGACATTCTCATACATAATTTCCTCTTAAAAAACACTCCTTATTGAAATATCCATAACCAATCGAGAATCCACCCGGACTGTGTCCAACAGGTTAATGATATCCATTGGGACGAGTCATCGTTTCCGCACCGACCACCACTCCTTTCACGCATCCCCGATTGCAGTCGGTGAGAGGGGCGCTATTCCTTTTCACGTGTGGGTGTTCTTTCACGCTTCCGCGACCCTAGCTAGTCCTAGTTGCGGAATTTAACAACCTCCCCCCCCACCTCTGTATGTCTGGCCGACTCTTCATGACAGCAGAAACTTCCAAAAAGAAGTGCGGACAGGCCCACCGTTTAAAGAAATCCTCCGTCTATTAGAAACGCCGGCAGAAAAAGAGAAGACTCTGTCAGCGCTCGACGCTTCTCGCATTTGCAATGAGATTTTTTTTAATATCTTTCGTGCAATTCAAAGATTTTCGAGAATTTAAAAACAGGCCGATTTCTTTGAGTATTTTAAGGAATGATTCTAAAATCCTTACGCCTACATTCTTCGTTTTCCCTTTTTTTTCTTTTTGAATTCATGATATGAATATTTTGAAATTAAAACAAAAAGAGAGCAAATGCTTTTTTTTTCAATGGTTTCTCTTCATTTGCCTCTCTGATGATTTCAAAGATTTTCGTTGCATTCTACGAAAAGGAGGGGGGGGAGGGGCATTTTGTTCTCCTAATGAAGAAGTGGAGAGGGGAAACAGAAGTAAATACAAGAAATGCGTATGCCTCGTATTTCATTGGACACTAAAACAGCATAGCGGGAGTCTTCATAAACTGTGACCCAATGCAAATAAAACAAAGCGCTTCCTGCCTTTGAAAAATTATTTTCTCTCCTGAAAAACATATCAGATTAGAAAAAGAAATTAAACAAAATAATTATATATAAAATAGTTTTGAATTGAAAAGGCTATCATCCAACAACTATACCTTAATTATCCAAATAGATTAAACTATTTTTCAAAATTAGTTAACATAGCAATTATAAAATCAATAATTAACAAATGAAAAAAGGTAAAAGTGTATAAGTGTTTGAAATTAGATTTTAAAGAGTAATGATAGAAAAATCGAAATGTATATTATACATGGTTATTTCATTGAACCGTCCAAGAACATTCCGGCCAGCTTCTGAGGAGATCATTGGCGCGCGTGCGTTCTTCTAATAAATCGAATTATTCATTTAAGGTTGTTTTTTTTTCAGTGGTCTAAAGAATAAATATATCAAGTATTTGCTGAAGAAGTTAAACAAAAATGCATTACAAAGTTCAGAAACAATCGACATTTTTTTAATAATCGTGCGATATAACAAGTTGTCCTTTAAAAAAATAAAGACCCGTCTATTTTTAATGCCTGGCTTGCAGTTATTTTTTTTAAAAAAATACTTATATAGATTCTGAAGATTACAACTGTAGGCTTCTACAGGAACCATTGTAGTTAACAGTTACTAAAAAAAATTTCCTCCAAAAATTCGGAAACTTTTAAAAAAAATCAAATTTAAGAAATTAGCGTGGCAGTCGATGTCGACCTTTTTCATCAAATTAAATGTAAGAATGTAATGCAGTAATCGATGTTGCAGTCATAGAAAATGTTTTTTTAATGTGCAATTAAACCTTTACTTTCTTCCTGAACAATTAAGTTAAATTTTTTAAAAAAATTCCAATAATATTATTTAAAATTAAATAGACTTAAAAAAAAGCAAAAAAATTTTTTAAAAGAATAAACCAAAGAATTAAACATATGAAAATATATCAAATTTTTTACGAATGCTATATCCCTTCTGTATTTTAAATCAAACCGTTACAGGATTGAAGTTGTTGAATCATCAAATCATCCGTGCCGCAGCCGCTCAATGATCGCCGGTTCAAGAGCTCGCCTTCGACGACGAGTTTCGCAGAGGCACGGGCCGCGGCCTCAACGCAGATACCATTGATCATTACAGCGATTAGTAATCCGTCCGTCAATCCATGCATATCATCCTTCAGATCAAAAGGATGTCGTCGTTTTTTTGGTTACAATTCAAGTATTCGCCACTTTTACTGAAATTATAACGGTTTTCCTCAATTAGTTTAGCACGAGCAATTCTAAACATTCTATTCTCGATTTCAAAGCATTTTTTTTTTCTTTTTGATGATTGATAGAAATGTTGAGTGAATAGAAATAAAGCCGATTTCAAGTTGAATCCATTTGCATCCACTCGCACGATTCGTTCAATATTACGGAGTTGCGTCCGCCTCTGCTGAAAAATCTCGAAATATTTGCAAGCGTCAGATGCGGCACTTGCTCATGCAACTCAAACGTTGATTTACATATGGAGATTTTCGAGATAACTCGATGTAATGAGATATTTAAATGTTAAAAGATGAAAAACGAAGATATTTTCCATAAGAGATTTTTAGTTCTGGAGAATCAGAATTGGCGATAGGTAATTTTTACTTAAACGCGGTTAATTCATTACCCATTGCTGGGCCCAAGACAATATTTATCCCAGGAAATATTGTGGCTATTCGAAACAGAACCAGGTGAATGGTCGGAAATATGATTCTCACATCATAAAATTCAATTAAAAAAAGGTTCTCAAAACCTGTGGATAAATCTTTTAGACGCACTAGCATCTGTCATTTTAGGGACCATCAGCAACAGGTGAAGGGAAATGAAGTCCCACCTCCGGGCACAGAAGCATCCATAAAATATTCTGCAGTACAAATTTCACTTTTCTCGGCCATCGGGCGACAGGGGAAGCATAGTGAAGAATGAACGAACCAAAACAGGTTTCCAGTTATCGGCGTTTTATAAAATCCACTTGATCCTTTCCCTCGAACTCTTCACTGCATAATATTTTATAACCACCTCACTTCTATCGATGAGATAAAGATGCAATATGCTGTTGACGTCTTTCGAGTTGATCCTCTTTCCAGGTTTCAAAAACACGGCCGCCGTCACATCCGAAATTCGCCGCCCAGGCGAATCATCTCGAAAAAGGATGAACAATAAGTTGTTCACGTGACGCGGCGATTGCAGATTTATTCGTGGGTTTCTTTCGATTCTTGAAAACTCTGAAGGGATGACTGGAAGAGGTCCTCCTTATTTCAATTTTCGCTGCGTGCGTCGGTCCCTCTTCGAAGGGCGATTCCTCTCACTTCCGCGATAACGTGTCCTTGAAAACCGGAGACGTTTCTCGGCACACAAACCCGCCCGGCGCGACACAACCATGGGGACATTAGCATTCCCTTCGACTCGGGAGGTAAGCGTACTCAATTATCGGAGACATGCGATATTTTTTTTTTTTTTTGTGCCAAAATGACTCAACAAAGAGACTTCAAGAGATCTGGGCAAAGCATTTACGTTCCACAGAATCCAGAGGAAAGTTTCAGAACGCGCGGAGAGAATTTTCGAATGCCTGAACGAGTGTGCAGCACGAAATGTGCTGCCGTCCCCTGTACTCACCGCGCAAGGAGGCAGTGTCCTGGATTGTGCAGTGCGCAGCCACTCGATCAAGCGCCAAAAACCAGGCGGTAGAGAAATCAAACCTTCGCAAAGATAAAACCAAGATGAACTTGGTAAATTTTTCGATGGGTTTTAGTTTAGTTTCAATAGATCAGATAGATTCAATAGATTTCCCCCCGAATTCCTACTACTAGTTAACACTCGTTAGTAAAACATTTTTTTGTTCATCTACTCAAGTTCAAGTACATTTTTTCAAACTTGTAGTAGATGACACTCGACGTTAATATAGTTTTTTTCGAATATTAATTCATTACTTTTTAGTAATTAAAAACTTTTTCGCCAAAAATCTTCATTTCCCCATCATGAAACAAATAACGAATTCGTTTTTTCCACACGCTAATGAGGTTGGGCTTAATATGTTTTCCAACAATTATTTGAAACGATTCTATTTATTTTCTTAATATTTGATGCATTTAAAATGACACATTGTTAATGAATCAATTTTTCGGATTTATTTTGAAGTACTTTCGATTTAAAATAATGCAGAAGAAAGAAAGTTAAAAATTTCTAATGTGTGTTACGTTACCACAACTGATGTAGAAAATTCACGTATTCGCGTTGCCTCAGTTGGTGTTGAATCCTCAAATCGCTCAGCAAATTCAACGCCAATTATGTTTTGATTTATTTCAAACGGATGCGAACTTTATTTTATTTTGGCTAGGTATAATTTTTTGATCAATTATTTAGATTAATTGTTATTGTCTAATAAAAAAGTAACTAAATTTATTTATTTTATTTTTTTATTTACTTAAGGAGGAATTGACTTAATTTATATAACTTGTTTTAATGAAAATTTTCTCCTTTGTCCTTCAGAAATATGACGAAAATCAATGACAATTTTTCAAAGCTCAAAATTTTAATTCGAATATCAGCTTTTTTAAGGAATGGAGAGGGGGAAGAAGTTATTTTATATTTTCTGAAAAAATTATCTCACCAAAATAATTTTTGTCCTCGTAAAATTAAAAAAAAATATCTTAAATGATATCAATTTAACAATTGTACGACTTTTCTTCTCACTAAAAAAATAACAAATTTTTTAATGATTTGTGACGATATTATTGTAATGAAAATCAAATTAATATTATAATTTTTAAATAATGTATATTATTTTTACATATATTTACGTCATACATAATTTTCATATTATTCATAAAATATTATTCATTCTAAAATTTAAAAAAAAAAATACGTTTTAGTTGTTAATTTAATACGGCGTTATATTTTAATATTTTAACTCATCACTCTTGTTTTAACTAATTTTTTTTCTTTGTCTTAACTCCTGTTTTTCTTTCTTGTTAATAGTTTGGAAAAATATTTCGTTACCAAAGCTTTCCAAAAAATTATATTCTTTTTACCTATTCCTTTAAAGATAAATTAGTTAATTATTTGAAAAAATCGAAGATTCTTACTTATAATCCAGTCGAAGTCTATTTTGACAGTCTCAAATTTCATGCATGAATTAGTAATTGGATGTGGAGAGGGTATGGAATTTGAAAACATTGGCTTTTCAAGTTTGAAGTAGTTCAAATTTCTATTTCTTTTTTTCACGGGTCTTAGTGAAATGCTTGGAATTCCACTTCAGTTCTTACAGCTTGGATGGCAGTAACTTGCAAAAGTATTAAAACCTATATTATTTTTTTAAACTTGGTATTTGTGGAAAAATGCCTATTTTTTTAATTCGTCCGAATTAACGAATTAAAAAAAAATTATTTTAAAGGCATTAATCAATTGTTTAGAGTGGCATTATAAAAGTGTAGGTTAAATTAATAGCCTCTCATCCAAGTCTGAAAAACCGGTGTTTCCATCCCCTTCTTCCATTAACATTTCCTGGAGAAAACTTGAAAGATCCACCTCCGATGAGCAGTTCGATTGAACGCCGATTAAATCGCTACATATACATATTTTTACACATTTTAACACTCATGTTAATAATTCGATTGGATTATTATACGCGATTCTATGTCATACGCTTTTTAATTTCATTAAATAAAGTGAGTTTCATTTCAATTTATATATTTTGTTCAACAAATTGCTTTCGTATAACAGCTCCATAATGATGTTTCATAATCATATAATAATGAACATGCATTTTTTGATTTGCTCTCCATTTACAGATTTTTAATTCTGTTATAATATTACTAACATTAAATTCTTTTCTTTTATGCATTCTGATTTTTTAAAAAAACTGGAAATTAAAAAAAACCCAAAAATAATTTATTATTTTATTATTATTCATACATTTAATTATTAATTAATTTCATTTTTCTTGAAAATGTTGATAATTAATACTTTTAATTAATCTTTTCGAAGGACGAAAGCAAGCAAATTTGGAAATCCTATCAAATTTTAAAATAACCAGATTTAGCATCAAAATTAACAGTCGAAAATTAATGTTTATGCTTTATGCCAAGATTAGGCTTGAAAAAAAGTATTTAACTATCGCAAAAATTCTACTTTGTATTAAATTCATATTTTGTAGTTTTGACAAACAGCAAAAATGAATTTTAAAAAGTTATACCCTTGGAATCAATGAAGGAGCCTGGAAAGCAAGATTTCGGAAAGAGTAACTAGCGGACTAAATTAACAGAAACGATTTGAATTATTTACTATCAATTTAAAAAAAAAATTACATTAGTTCAAAGTTTTTTTTAGGATTTTATAAACGGAAAAATCTTAACTTAAACTTCACATATTTATAAGAGCCCTCCAAGCGGAATACACTTGCAGAACTCATTCACTCGCGATCATCAGGTGGCCATCACAGTGCCCACCATCCCGGTGAAAGGGAGAGCTGCGGTGACCTGGAGATGAAGCCTCGTTTTCAAAGTTCGAAGGTTTGATACTCGGAGTAGTTTCCTAATTACACTTAAGAAAAGCCGCATAAGTAGACATGGTGCATTTTAAAACCCTTAGGATCGAATGTTCTATCGCTTGTGTGCTGGGAAAATTTGGACCTAGAGATGTGGTTGCTCGGGTATTGCCCTTGTCGTCTGACAAGTTCAAAATTATGAGCTACTCCAAAAGGGCTTCCAGTTGCACAGAAAGTGAACTCATTTTATAAAAGATTTAAAATGTACCACTCACATCCAAATATGATCTAGATACATCTAACTTTAATAAACCGCATCTATTGCCTAAGAGGAAATGAAGACTCGTAATTCCCTCAATACACGACAAATATCTTGGGGGCAAAGGGGAGGGAGAATCATTTAAAAAAAATTTCAGTCCACTCCTCACACAACTCTGCCCTCATATTCACACTTAATATTTCTAAAAAGAAGTTTTTTCAAAGACAAAATCACATTTCTAATATCTAACAAATTTTTTAGAGATTATACATTTATTCCAAGCATTTTTTTTTTTTTTTTTTGAGCTAGCAGAGGAGAATAAATAGATTAAATATTTCAAACAGAAAAATCACTCATTTACAAAACATTAATTTCTCGACTTTTTAAAAAAACCAAATCTATTTTAAAGCTTTTTCTTATTTGTTGTGATTTACTGATTCACTTATTTCTTGTTTTTTGTTCAGAACATCAGAGTCAAAGCTTATAGCATAAAAAAAATTAATTTGATTTTTGCGTTTCCTAATCAAAAAAAAAAAAAAAATCTCTATTGAAAATGAGTGAAGACAATATGTTGATTATTATGCACTTCGATAAGGAATTTTAAATGCGCACTTAATAACAGATTAATTCTCAACACTTAATTTTGATAAATGGGCCACTTTTCTCTACTCAAAAGGCGAAAAGTTTTCAGCTGTACTATTTTAAATGCACTATACGTCATTAAGTAAAACGATCAATAACAATAAATAACGATCATTTAATATGCAAAAAATCATTTTTTAAAAAATACAGAGAGTGAAAAGAAAAATTTACCATTGCTTCAACATTACGTAAAATAATAAACAAAATATATAACCAAAACTTTCCTTACAATATAAGAAGTAAGCTCTCTATTTTGCACAATTAATTCAAACATTAAACTTATTTTAAATATTAAATTTACTTCAATATTGCACTTAAAAATAAAAAAGGAATTCAGATTTTGGCATTTTTATATTATAAATACAATTTAAATCACTTTAAAACTAACGGCAAATGCCACAATGAAGATTCGAATTTATTTTATTACTGACCGATTAGCTAATAACAAAATTTAGCATTAAAAAATTGATTTCACAATAATAAAACTACTTATAACTTTCTGAATGAAAAAACTACATTTTTGTAATCCAATCATAGAACTGAATTTCATAACCGAATGCAAACAGAAATTGAACTGCTTATGCAGCCAAATTTAACAATCATAAAATGCATTAAATTTCGAATTATTATTCTTTTAGTTGCGCATATGATATCATAAAACACTTCGAAAACAACGAGCATTTTTCAAAAATATACGCAAGACTAATAACATAGAAAAGGGGAGGGGGTCGAATTTCTACATAAGCGAGCAATAGAATGCACTAAAATCAACACCTTTAGAATATGCAAGACCAGAAATTCGTTCTGGCTAAAAAAACTAGAATACTCACCAGCTCCATAGTCTAATCCCATGCCGATGTATCCTCTAAGAATTATTCAAACACCTAGCATAGTCAATAAACAATTGCTGTTGCAACACTTTTAAATGGCGATTTCATCTGCTTTAAAATCCGACTTCTTATTCCCTACTATTGATCCACTAATAGCAAACGACAGCAGCCACTGACTGCTGTGAGATATCTGGCAACGCAGGAACGCGCGCCTTCTGAATGGTGTTGTCATGGTTACCGGTGGACGAACTCATTGTCATTTTCCCGCATAGGGGTGTGGCAGATAAGTGAAACGTAAGCACTCAACGCCGAGTAAACAATAATTTTTTCCCTTGTCTGATCTGCGGAATATTTCATATATTTTGAATATTTCGAAACAGCATCGGAAACACTCTTGGGCATTTTCTCAGGATTTACGATGAGGAAATCAATAAAAAGGAAATGTATTGTTGCTCAATTTATAGTTAGAAAGAAATGAATTTTTGGAAATGATAAGATTAATGATAACTGTAATATATATTGTGTATGTATTTTGAAATAAAAAAATCCATACGTTTCTCTGCAAAACTTTTTCAATCGATATTTTCAAACAATTTTAACTAAATGATCAAAAGTTTTATTTGAAATGTTCATTCTCATATATGCAACTCATCAAATTATCGAATTTCCTAAACCGTTTGTTTGGTTCTGAAATTCTTATTAGGATTGGGACAGATTTATTTAGCATATTAATAAGATAGTTCATATATTATTCATTTAATTTATTTTAGCTTTAAAATTTTGATTTTTTAAACTATTTTTATACGAGATATAGAGAAAATATTGTATCGTCAAAAAATTCGAAAGTGAGAATTAGTCGAATTTCGAAGTTTTAAACCTACAGTTCGATAAAAACATTTTTAGAAAATGTCCGTCTGTCTTTCTACGACGAGCTACGCCGGTAAAATTTGGTTTGCGCCCTTTATACCAAATTTGCAGATTTCTATCAATTGTTGAGTAAAGTACGATCAGTGGCGGTTTGGTTCTCCAAATAAATATGATTACGAAAACTACAAAGTAAAGAGAATAGAAGGATAAAATTCATCGTACATATTTAACATCTATAATTTAGACACTTATTGAATTTTAAACCAAATCCATATGAGTCCAAGTCTGTGTCAAAAGCTTGATAACTCAAGAAATCTGTGACCCAAGCGCATGGAATTCGTTGTGCGATTTTGTTACTAAAAGAGTGCAGTCTGCGTTGAATTCTTGTTTTAATCGAATAAGAAAAGAAAAACATCTAAAATGCAAATTCAAATTCTAGATTCTATAAACATATGCCAGAGATTAATTGCCAAAAAAAAAAAAAAAAGACGCCAAGGACCATACGACAAATTCAGGGGAAATACCAAATTCAGGTTAATACTTCTTAATTATTACACACCAAAACCATGCAGGACGTTCTCTTGGATGGTGATGTGTCCGCGTTACAACGGAAAGGAGGGTGCAGTAACTTCTGAGGGTAAAGGCACTTGAGGGCAGAAGTCTCACTTCTAGCTCATAGGAAGGTGACATGAACTTGTACAACCCCCTTTTTACAGGTAGTCTCTTTCACACACATGACAAATAAAGCACAAGGTGCCCGAAATGAGACTCAACCCTAGGACGCCCAGATTATGAGGAAGACAAGCCACAAGCTATTTTTTTCAGTACCCTCAGGCCAGCACATTTTTATTTGACAGTAAACGATAAAGTTTGGTGAGACCACTCAGTTCGGTTGAATGGGATTGTGATTTTAGATTGCATATGCTCTATAAACTGTGCACGTGGGTAGCAAAATAGTACAAAAGGTTTTACGAGGCATTCCACTAAAAGTGGTCGAATCAAATTTGGAACATTGTTGATTCATGAGTTTTACTAATAATACTTAACTACACAAAAAAGGTTTTTTAATTATTACTTAAGTCTTTCATTAAAAATCAGCTAACATTTTAACGTTTTTCTCAATATTTTCGGTGCATATCATTCAATGAAAATACACACCATCAATAAAAACCCTTTTTAACCTACTCAATTTATTTCACTAAATACGCTTTTCAAGGGTATCAGTTTTGTTTAAGTCAACTTTTTTCGCTAATTTCCTAAAATGTGTCTTTTTTTTTTTTTTGTAAGTACGAATACAAATATCTTTTCTTAAGCATATTTCACGAAACACTTTTCATCGCTTTAACTATTAAAATTATCTTACAACATTAAAGACTTTTTTTTTTAGCTGGATACGATATTGCTGCTAAATAAATAAGAATCATTTAATAATTTGTAAAGATTACATAGAAAAATAAATGAAACAGTAAACGACAGTTATCCTAACTTCTTATCATACATAAAGCCCAGAAATAATAATTCCATGTCTCTCTTCCCCCCCTTCTTCTTTTATAAAAAGGACTTGCCTGAATGTTTGAAAATTACAAAAAGAAGAATGTTCGCTTTAACGATGCGAAATAAAATTATAAAATTCAGAAAAAAAATTGAATCTTGTTCGCAAACTTAGAGACTTTTTTGAAATAGTAAATTGAAAAAGAATTCAAATTGAAGGAAATAAAACCAAAAATTAAGTGCTCTATATTTCTAAGCACACTCATGTCCATAAATTAAGAATAATT
Organism: Argiope argentata; assembly: GCA_026289955.1. Taxonomy (NCBI): domain Eukaryota; kingdom Metazoa; phylum Arthropoda; class Arachnida; order Araneae; family Araneidae; genus Argiope; species Argiope argentata. The sequence continues at coordinate 1,114,997 of JAOUZG010001254.1, read as the reverse complement.
AAGAGTCAAGCGAAAATCGAATCTAAAACAATATATCACCCGTAAAATGACTAGATACATCTTCAAAAATCCTATGCAAATTACAGGGAGCTACCAGGTGACATCGATAGTCCAGATAACATCGATAATACAGTGACGAGAGTGTAAGAGAAAGATGTATAAGGAATGCAGACAAAGAAGTATAATTGTTTGCAATCGCTTTATAAGTCTTTCAGCGCAATAACCGCATAGTTATGATGTGATAGACGCATTTGGATGATTTTTTTACGTGTTAGAATTATCGGAAGTCTGGAGTGGGGACGTGCCCAGCTGGAAGTATCAGAGGAACATAGCCCAGAGGGCCATCTCCAGACTTTGGCAGTGACTCTAAGATGATAGTGTAATGACTTGATCCTGGTCGATGAAATAAACGGGTAGCGTTTAAACACAAATGTTTTATTTGCAGCTTTATGCAATAATAAAAAAACACCAACACGTTCTCTAGGTTAATAAGCTGGGAAATATTTACATATGGGATAACAGTTCCACGACTAACACAAGGAAAACTAACAGGCTGTTAGCTTATCCAGCTACTGCAGTAGCTCAAGAGATCTACAGATTACTTCCGGTAGATCTTTAATCAATAATTTGAGATCACGTGGTATCTCTTCAGCTCAGCTCACATCTCATCAGTTCAGCTCACAGCTCGTCTCGGATCAGCTCAACTCCTCGTCGGATCAGCTCCCTCGTCGTCTCTTTCTTTCAAAACCTTCCATTTTAACCTCGGTCAAACTCCGCCACTCAGGTTCGCATTGGCGCGCTGGAGATGCCGATCATCCAATAATTCTTCAGAAATATTCCCAATGATCAGAAGTTAGCCTTGGGAATATTTTCGAACCATCCATGCCCTTAACAGAACCTTCACAATAGGCAAAATATTCACATATAGAGGTTTCAGTACTTATTTCTTCACAGGGTCGTAAAACGCCTATGTTGTTCATTATCGAAACTTATTCCATTCGGGTGGTCCATAGAAGAAATAACTAAATCTGGTGTTTTGATGCGGTTTCCTTCTTCAAAGGGTCGCAAACGCATGTGTGCTCCATTATTTGACCCTATTCAAGTCCAAAAGGTAACATCAAAGCGGGAGAAACAAAATACGCAACAAAGGAAGAATCGTTTCACCAATGGTCAGAAGTCACAATCTTCGAACATGTGTCTCTTCAAAAGGAGACAAGTTTTCCGTCTTCTTTACAATGGTAAAGTGAGTAGGTGTTAAAGTACAAGTCGCCCTCGAATTACAACACCGAATGAAGACCGGTATTTGGCAGTTACTGCTAAAAGAAAGGGACGGAGCACAGATCAGACCTGTCTCTCAGCTCTCCTCGGTCAAGGGTACGACAGTTTCAAGGCAGACCGTGTACAGACCTTAGGGCAGATTGACCTACTTGCTCGTAGGCCTGTCGGATGTGTTCCACTTACTGCAACTCACTGTCACATCCGGTTAGCCTGGGTTAGAGAACATGCATAGTGGATACCGCAATAGATGTCTTTTGTGATGTTTTCTGACTAGTCCAGGTCTAGCTTGCATCTGGTTCTTGTCGGAATGTCATATGGAGAACTTCAGGTACCCGTTACCACCAAGAGATTGCAGGATTGCTTGTTTGGGAAGGAATTATTCTAGGTTCCAGAACTGATATGCCTGATCAAATTGGAACCATGACAGGTCTGAAACAGCATGTAAGTTTGTTTCGGGGCACCACGGGACCAGAATTTGTGTTTATGGATGACAACGCCCACCCTCACAGTGCAAACATCATGAAAGAATGCTTTCGACAGGAGGATATCATCCGTATGGATGTTTGCACTATGAGGGTGGACGTTGTCATCCATAAACACGAATTCTGATCCCATGGCACCCCAGCCTTCTCACCGGACTCGAATTCAGTAGAGCTTGTGTGTGAGATACTTGATCGGTGAGTTGCAGTCGGTCAACCACTTCCTACATCCCTACCGGAACTTCGGACAGCATTGTTTGATGAGTGGTGTAATATTCCCCGAGAACAGATCGATAATTTGATACTCAGTGTTGGAATTTCTGGCCTCACCATAACGTGATGTAACACTTTCGCGCAAGCGTATTAGTGACGTCAGGAAAAAATCCCATGATCCCACAGTAACAGCTGTGAGTTTCAGTTTCGTTTTGAGTGTTTTTGTGTAGCTTTGGTTGGATTCGGGGTGAGTACGGATCCAGAGATGGACAGCTGAGAGCATTAAAATCCTTAGAGGTTGCAGATGATAACTTTTCAGCTATATTGCTATATCCTCTTGTAGAGTCTTGTTTACCCAGCGATTTATTGAGGGTTTATGAACGTAATAAAACTGAATTAAATACAGCAGAAAGTTCAGGGAGTGATAGGTTAACTCAACTCTTAAACTTTCTTAAATAGGAAATCGAATCGGAACAAAAATTAATAATTGCGCGTTCTTCTTTCGATTTAGAAAAGCATAAAAAGCCAACGAATCATCACTTTCGAGAAAAGGCAAAGCCGTCTGGTTTTGATTTATTTAATAACTCCAGACAAAATTCGTATCCGGTTGATCCAAAAAGTAAGGAATGCGCTTTTTGCGATAAATCGCATTTGACTCAAGATTGTAGATTTGCGAAAGGTTTGACTTACGAAAAGAAGAAGGAAATTCTTTTAAACCGTGGAATTTGTTTCAGATGTTTAAATTCTAAATCCAAACACATAGCGCGTTTCTGCATGCAAACAATTTGTTGTTTTAAATGTAATTAAAAACATTTACCTATCATGTGTAATGCTAATTATGTATGTCCGAGTACTAAAAATAATGGAAAAAAATTCGGAAGAGAACATTACTTCAGATAGTACTTTAACTAACAAAACATCCTTAAGTCAAGTTTGTTTACAAACATTAGTAATAAAAATACGTGGGAATGGTGAAACGAAATTAATTCGGTGTCTCTACGATACAGGGTCTCAAAGATCCTACATTTCAAAATACGTTGCAGAACAAATTGATTATGAAGTTATTAGTGAAGAATCAATTTTACATTCTTTATTTAGCGGAGTTGAAAAGGCGGAAAATCATAAAATATACCAGGTACGTTTAAGTAATGTAGACAATAGTTATCATTGTAATTTTGATGTGTTAGATCAGGAAAAAAATTGCTCCGATATTTCGAGAGTAAAATTATCACCCTATGTTAAAGAACTTAAATCTAATAGAATTTTTTTAACTGATGTAATGTATTCCTACGATGACCAATTGTTGTATCAGTCATCTCCGTTAGAAATTCATTTGTTAATTGGGACTGACGTCGCTGGTAAATTTCTCAGAGAGAGGTAAAGCATCTTAGTTCTGGAGTAGTCTGTGTAGGAACTAAGTTAGGCTGGACACTGATGGGAAAGACAAATGGGAAAACAGTAGACAGTACGTCTACTGTTTTATCTTGTCACGTTAATGATGCAACCATCTGAGATTTATGGCGATGAGATACACTTGGAATTTGTGATCCAAGTGAAAAGAAAACTAGGAAAGAATTGGAACAATCGGCAAAAGAACATTTTTTTCGAACTGTTACTAGAAATGAAGAGGGAAGGTATCAAGTACGATTACCTTGGGTAGTAGGGCATACCCCTTTAACAAACTGCAAAAGTATTTCTGAAAAAAGACTTGGAAATTCTGTTAAATCCCTGAAAAAATTAGGAAAAATAGAGGATTACGAAAACATTTTTAAGGATTGGTTGGATCAGGGTATTATTGAGGAAATAGTTATTTCCGAGCCTGAACACTATTTACCTCATCGCCCTGTTTTCAAAGAAAACTCCACAACGAAGATCAGACCCGTCTTCGATGGATCTGCCAGAGAAAAAAATTCACCATCAATAAATGATTGCTTAGAAAAGGGACCCAATTTGGTTGAACTTATTCCCTCCGTTTTAAACAGGTTTAGAATAGGAAAATATGGAGTTACGGCCGATATTGAAAAGGCGTTTTTACAGATAGAACTACACGAAGATGAGAGGCCTTATTTGAAGTTTTTGTGGTGGCAAGGTGGTCAGAAAGAGAATTTACGAATTTTTCAGCACCGAAGAGTAGTTTTCGGAATAACCTCCAGCCTGTAAGGAAGTCGCCACCTTGTCTCCTGCTGGAAGAGACACATTATCGAACAATGATACTCCTATCCAGCGGTGAGGCTATTCAGCCTTTGTTACCCATTGTGTTTCTCCCGTTCTTAGAATCCGAGAAGGACAGATAAGGGACCTCACATGTTTTCGGCTCATTAAAGCAGTGAACCGGGTCGAAATACCAGACGGGACTAATTCGTCTGTGGACCACCCCACTGGGCCCGATAATGAACAGATGCGGTTTACGACCATTGAAGAAATTAGTGTTTCCTGGAACCCATTAAAGAAAGAATCCAGGTGTAATCTAAAGAGTGGATGTCTCAGAAATCTTCCCACGATGGTGGCGCGAGTGGAAGTAGAATGATTGGACAACCGGCATCTCCAGCGAGCCAATATCAGCCTGAGAGGTGGAGCTTCGCGACGATTAAAAAGGGGTTCAAGAAGCCGAAAGGAAGAAAGAGAGAGGAGGAGAAGGAAAGAGAAGGAAGCTGATCTGGGACAAGCTGATCTGGAGGACGAGACGAGCTGTGAGGAGTGCTGATGTGAAGAGATACCAGGTGATCTCAAGTTTTGTTACAAGATCTACCGGAAGAAATCCGTAGATCTCTGGAGCTACAGGCAGTAGCTGAATACGGAGACAGTTTGTGAGTTCCCGGCCTAGATGTCGAACAGACAATCATTTGTAAATACTCCTGTATATAATCTAGATGACGTGTTTTTTGTGTGTTAAGCTGTAAATAAAGCCTCTGTATATCATACGCTACCATTTCATTTGATCCGCCCGTGGTCAAGTCTTTACAAGCCCTTTCTTACTGGGAGCAACTCTTGATTATCATCTGAATCATGCTCCCCTTGATAACAATAAAACGGCTCAAAAACTTTTGAAGGCTTTTTATGAAGACAACTGCGTCCATAGTGTTGAAAATGAAGCTGAGTTAATGAAATTCATTCACGAATCGATAGAAATTCTTAAACCTGCAAAGTTCAACTTACGAGGGTGGGAGCATGCCCCCTTTGAAGAAGATGCACCAAAAGAAGCAGAAGCAAAAATCGTCCCTGTTTTAGGCTTAAAATGGGAAATTAACACTGACTCACTATCTGTAGATTTGAGAGATTTAGATCCCGTCACAGAAGATCAATCTATTACTAAACGGATCATTTTATCAACTGTTCATAAAATTTTTGATCCCATTGGATTTACCGGCCCAGCAACGTTGATACCAAAATTGCTCTACAAGAATGCTGGAAGCTAAAATTATCATGGGATTCCTATTTGTCTTCTTGGATAGCAACACAATTTACAAGGTGAAAAGATCAACTTAAAATTTTAAATGAAATTTCTATTCCTAGATGTCTAAACAGAAATGAAAGAGACAGCAATATAACATTACACGTCTTCTGTGATGCTTCCGAGAAGGCATATGCTACATGTATATTTTTGAGGAATGAAGGTATCAATTCGACCAATTGCCAATTGATATAAAGTAGAGCAACAGTCGCTCCTCTCAAAACGCTTTCAGTGTCTAGACTAGAGCTTTTAGCATGCAATATAGGTGCTAGACTGTGTCATTCAGTGAAAGAGAGTTTAGGAATGGAAAATGTTTCTACACGATATTGGTCTGATTCCAGTAAAGCTCTTTATTGGATTAAAAAGAACGAAAACTGGTCCACTTTCGTTTTCAATTGCGTAAAAGAAATTCGTCTTTTGAGTGATTCAGATGATTGGTATCATATACCAGGACAATTGAATCCAGCCAATTTACCTTCTCGAGGTTGCAATTTCGAAAATCTGGCCAAATCTAATTGGTGGTTAGGACCTTCGTGGTTAAAAACTACTCCTGAATATTGGCCTAAATCCAATATTTTCCCTGACGAAGAAATTATAAACACAGAAAAAAAAGAAGAAAAAAAAGAGAACAGTTGTTCGTGTAACCAATATGGAAAAGGAAGTTAAAATTTATGATATTTACTCCTCTTATCCTAAACTTCTTATTTTATATCCTGGATTTATAGATTTGTGGATAACTGCAGAGTGAAACGGGATGTAAGAAAATTTGGTGACATAACCGTGGAAGAAAGAAATAGATCCAAAATCTCCTTAATCAAAACAGTTCAGCGAGAATCTTTCACAGGGCCACAAGATAAGCGACTTCAAAAACTCCAAATATTTACTGATGAGAATGAACTTTTCCGAATTAAGACAAGACTGTCATTGAAGGAAAATTTAAAAAACTTTAAATTTCCTATCGTGTTACCAAGTGAACATCCGATAGTTGAAAAACTTGTACGCTGGAAACACTGCTGCCTAGGTCATGCAGGTGTTCAAATAGTGATGGTCAACGTCAGAGAAGAATTTTGGATATTGAAATACCGTAAAACTGTTCGAAAAGTTGTGAAGAGTTGTGTAACTTGCAAAAGAGCAATAGAAACTCCAACAGCTCCATTGCCAATAGATCGTCTTAGAGCGGCTTCTGTGTTTGAAATTATAGGAGTCGATTTTGCTGGACCTCTGTATTTAAAGGAAAATCAAAAGTCCTGGATTGTCATCTATACTTTTGCAGTTTTTAGAGCTGTACATCTGGAGCTGACCACTTCACTATCAACTGAAAATTTCCTGCAGTCATTCCGCAGATACGTGGCTCATCAAGGTAGACCAGTTGTTGTCTGTTCGGACAATGGAACAAACTTAGTTGGAGCGAATAACCTCATCAAAAAGATTAACTGGGCGACAGTAGCGAAATAAGTTCCGTGAATAAAATTGACTGGAAATTTATTCCCCCGTCTGCACCCTGGTGGGGTGGCTTTTGGGGACGTTTAATGGGCAATGTTAAAAGAATTCTTCGTAAAGCTCTAGGACAAACACCTCTAAATTATGAGGAATTATGTACAGTCTTATGCGACTGTGAAAGTGTCATCAACGGACGGCCTCTAACTTATGTAAGTGATGACTCAAGTGACCTAGAACCTCTTACTCTCAATGTGTTCCTGCAAGAAGTTAGAGAGATTGGAATACCTGATCTAGATCTCCTAGATAGTCAATCTCTAAATAAAAGATTTGCTTATCGCCAAAGGTTACGACAAGATCTAAGAAAACGCTTTCGCTCTGAGTATTTGGGACAGCTCAGGCAATTTGAAAAAAAAAATCCCGTCTATCAAAATTGGAGACATCGTTCTGATATCCAGTTACAATATGAAAAGAATAGACTTGCCTTTAGGTAAAGTCATCGAAGTCTTCACATCTTCAGATGGAAACATCAGACTTGTGAAACTGAAAACCAAAAGTAGAGAAATCCTACCTCCAGCATTGAGACTGTATCCTTTGGAAGTTTGCGAACAGGACAAGGAACTTTTCCAAAAGTTTGAACCAAAGGTAAAATTTACCTGCGATGATACCAGTGCTGCTGAAAGAGATTCTCTGAACAAACCTGAACCTGATGAACCAACCTCCAGGTATGGCAGGAGATTAAAAAAGGTAAAGAGACTCTTAATGTGAGAGCTGAACTTTTTCTTTCTTACAAAAACTCTTATATTTTGAACTTTTATTATCTACTTCATATCTTAAGAACTTTAATTGAGAATTGAACACCAATATATACTTTTTTACCTATGATATACTTCGATATAAATGGTTATTTTATATATTTCGATGAATAATAATTTGATATTTTGATGTATGAAATATTTATGTAATTTTGATAGTTAGAATATTTTCTTCATTTATATTCGATAGTATAAGCATTTTCTTAAATCAATTGTTTTGATCTTTGTCAATTTGCATTTGATAATTTTCATTTTTTTAAATATTGATTTGATTATTATGTTTGAGTTTTCTGTAATTAAAACTCAAAGGTGGGAGGATGTTGGAATTCCTGGCCTCACCATAACGTGATGTAACACTTTCGCGCAAGCGTATTGGTGACGTCAGGGAAAATTTCCATGATCCCACAGTAACAGCTGTGAGTTTCAGTTTCGTTTTGAGTTTTTTTGTGTAGCTTCGGTTGGATTCGGGGTGAGTACGGATCCAGAGATGGTTGTGGGCGGTGTGAATGATTCCTACCACTAAAAGGATATATGTATATATTTGTAAATAATTATCTGTGCTTGTGTCCTCGTCAAGCTAAAAAAAATAGATGAAAATGAAAACCCTGCACTAATGCTTTCGATGTTGTGTTCTGATTCAAGTTGGAATACCTAAATTCTATCTCATCTAGAAGTTCCAGGAACGACACGGTAAGAGTACCTTTTCTCTGACACTTCGATAAGGGAATTTGGGGCTTAGAAATCCCAAAACTCAGCATTCCTTGACGTTGTATGGACAGTATTGTATCGTCTGGGAGACATACTATGAGTTAACCATCATATCAACCTTGTAATATTGGTTTTTTTAAATATGTTTTTTTATCATGTCAGAACATGATGTTGTTTTGGGGATGAGGTTTTTTGTAGTCAACAAAACTTCGTAAGCGAAAAATAAAAATTATATTAACTGCATGAGCATCTCAAAAAATCAGCTTTTTAATAATGTGCTGTTCTTGCCTTTACAAAAGCTCTGATTTAAAAAATTAAGTTAAAAACTACTTAACAAACAAACTAACTAAACTACTAAACAAAACCTATAAAAAATGTCATTTTGAGTACGTGATTATATGAAATGAAATAAATAGGAAATGAGATATTTTTGTTAAGTAATAAAGGTGAGACAAAGTTTCTTTTGATCGTTTGCAATACTAAAATGACTCATTTAATGAAACATTTAACTCGCATAAAAACATAATTTAACTTGCGCGAGCACGCGGTGCTGGGCCGTTCAAGAAATGATGTTCTGACACGATGCATTGAAATATGCATAGCAGATCTCATTTTAATTTTTATTTATTTATGTATTTGTAATTTTCACCAAGGAGTAAAAAATCGCAATTTTTATTATTAATATCAAACATATAGCATCTTTTTTTGCTCTTTACTTTTTGTTTAATAAATAGGCTTTACAAATAAGGTCCATTCGTTTTGCTTCTGACTCTTTCTTTTCCTGAACTTGCCTTCTCCTTAGACATGAGTGTGATAAAATACTGAATTAAATTGCGCATATGAAACAATTCTCAGCATTCTGAATTAAGATTTGATAGTTTTTCAAACTCAATTTTTTAAAAAGTAAATTTGCCGAAAGCCGGTTTTCAAATTAAGAAAACCAGCTTAAAGATTTCGTATTATTATTTAGAAAGGAAAGGAATTAAATTTAAATCTTGATTTCAAAACAAGGAGGAACAGTATGGAGGACGCGATTTGAAGATTTCTGTGAAAGAATGCGTTTTATCATTCATTGATATTGGTTCTTCTCATATAGGGAATGAAGCTGAATATTCTAAACTTTTAGAACTTCATAAAGTCTTCGGATCGATTCGTCTAGCAGCTGAAGATTTAGAGCGACAAGATGCCAATTTATTAACACGCAAATGTATAGTTGAATTTCCGTTAAATGAACTAAAAAATTTAAGCCTTGAAATAAGTTCGAAATAATTATATGCTTCGCAGCAATGAATTCAAGAAAGAAGACAAGCACAATTAGCAACTCTTTTGCTGTATTTCAAAACCCACAAAACATTTCTAGTTCAACGAAGAAATTTAGTGTCCTTTCCTTAACTTCAAAAACCGAAATTATTAAAAGGATATTGCTCCGAAGCATATAATAATATTGAAATTCGAAAATATTCTTGCCAGATATTGTCTAGAATATTTCCGAATTCTTAGTTGGAAACTGATTCTGATGAAGAGCAAATAAAGAAACGACTTCTTAAAGCAATGCTTTTTCAAAAGAAGCCGCGGGAAAATGAACTCGTAAGTTTCTTGAAGACCCTGAAAAAAGACTTGCAAATCCGACAACCTGATATAAACTGTTTTTCCGGAAATATTGAATTTGAAAACCGGTTTTTGTATGAACCCTCTGCTAAATGCATAAATCATTAAAAAGTAGAACCTTCTTTTTTTAGTGTTCTCGTTGAGTAGTGATCCATACAGAATTATTTGGTGAATGTACTCTTCTTTCGAAGGTAGAATAAATCAATTTACGGAATCAAATGGAAGAAAAAAACAACCCGCACCATTCTGGAAGACAAAGATAGTTAGTTCTGGGCGCGTAGTGATCAAATTATCAACATCTGGTGAGTATCGTTTTATTTCAAAGATGCATTGAAATTTTCACAAGAAATGAAGTAAGAAATGAAATAAAGCACATAAATAAACGGTGAAACTTTTTTTTTCGTTGTCAGTTTTATGGTTTAGTGATCAAAACAGCTAAATTTGGTAAATATTTTGAAGGAACATTAAATTCCTTTTTGGATGTGAAATAATGCACGTAAAAACAGGCTCAACATTTTTCATCTTAAGAAAACAGGAACCTTCATTTTATTTTTCTGTTTATAATTTACTACGAGGAATCAAGAAATTTTTAATGTTCCAACCTGCCTTAGGAATGGACGTAGGTGCCTGAATCTTTCCCTGGAGCTGCCATGGGCCAGTAATAAGTGATATTTCTAAATATATATATTCTAATTAGCAATAACATTTTATTTAATCCAGTTTCGTTTCTTGTTCTGCTCTTAACTCTCATTTAGGGACCAATCCGACGTGAGTCATGTTTAGTCTTTTTCGTTCTGCATGCAAATATATGCTTTAATTTTTATATATTTTTATCCTACTTTAATTTTACTCAAATGCTTTTTATACTCCTTTTTGAATTGAATTTCCAATATTGACAAAGAAAATTTTATTATTCTTCCCATTTTAATAGGAAACATTTTTATTTATGAATCTGTTTTAAACATTTTTATCGACGTAATCCTGTTTTGTTGGGAGAATAGCATTATCCTTTTTCGGCAACTGAATAGGAAGGATATGCGAGTTACACTCTTTATTTTTAAACTTTCAGAACAAATTCAAAATATTCAAAGTTTTTGCAATCCCCTCATTTTGAAAAGTATTGCAGTTATAAAAATATAAAGGCATTTCAATTCCTCCCCTCCACCCCGGTATAAAAAAT
>JAOUZG010001254.1:1015873-1103818 GCA_026289955.1 Argiope argentata | reverse complement strand
CGAGCAACGAAATCAATACAGAATAGTTCGGGTTATCTGTACCTCACGTTTCCAGGATATTAATGTAAGCCGCACTGGCAAGGTTCCGTACGTTCTTAAAGAAAGTTTCAAGATGAGCGAAGTAAATTTTGCTGTATTTCAACATAATTAATACAATTAACTCTTACTATTTCAGCGAGTCTTTTTTCCCCCTTTACAGCTTAATTCGAGAATAAATTTGCCCTTCATTCGAATGTGCGATATGAAAAAGAATGAAAATTGGCCCCTACCATTGTTAAGCAATGGAGAGTGTAAATTCTATTTTAAATTCTTTTTGTAATTAATACATTATTGTTTAGAAGGATTTCATTTTATCTACACTTCTTTTCAAAATGAAGATTGTGAAGATTCGTCTCTCTTGCTCTGAGACACCTGTTTGATCCTTGTAACGTTCTACGATTTCCACGCAAGATAATCTGCCTTTCCGGTCAGATGTGAGGCGAACTGCGCGACCCTCTCACTCTGTAATTGCTCCATACAGCCAGATAGGGGGATTCTTCCCCTTAATGGGATCATTCGGACGTTGAGTCGAGGCGATATAGTGAACAACACGTGCTTCTCTCGTCCTTCCCAGGAATTAAATCTTATTTTAAGAGGGGAAGAGTGCCGAACCCATCGGATGTAAGTCACACTTTATAATGGAGGGGCAGCAACGAGGGCGGATCATGACCAACATTATCATGACCAACTGGAGACCACTGGGTATTTTCCTAAATAACTATTGGGTAATCGAGATCTCCTGTTCACCAATGTGAAAATGAGAGGTGGAGTTTTGACAGAAGGTAAAATGCGAGACTTTGGAGGAGAAAAAAGGAAGAAGAGGGATCCGAGGTTTTTGGAGAGAGAGGGAGTTATCGAAGTCTTCGGAGGATCGTCGTTTTAAAGGAGGTGAGAGAAGCTTCGTGTAATTCGTGCTTCTGAGTTATGATCCACCCGATGATTATCGGCGGATCCCTTGAGCTACCCCTGCAGTAGCCTGATGCGCAAAAAGCCTGTCAGCTTTTCGTGCGAGGTGATTTCTCCGAAATTATTCGGGGAACTATTCGTGCCTAACTGGCAACTGAGATGTAAATATTATCGATCCTATTAATCTAGATGAGAAACGGGTTGTTTTTATGCATATAAGGCTGTAAATAAAGAAATTGTCTTAAAACGCTACCCTCTTATTTGGTCGAACAGGAACAAATCATTACAAGATTATCATCATAAAGTGAAAAAGCTTTAAATTATTAATAGAAGTTATTTCAAACTCCGATCGTTTTTACTTGAAATAAAAACACAGTCTATCCCCAATTTCTCTGAATAAGAAACGGGGGCCGGACGAAGGCCGAACTTCATCATCGTAGTGCATCGTCCCAAATATCGGCATATTTCGATGTATCGCGATATCAGTATTTATAGATAGCTATTATCAATTATAAATAGAATCTCTTAATGCATCGACCGGTCAGAACGACTCCAAATAAAAGGAAGTTTCAATTTACATAATAGTAAGAATGAAGAGCAATAAAAATAAGTACTAACCGGTAAACAAAGCGAAATCGAAAATTATTAATGGACTCTGAATATCGATTTATTGTATCGCGATTTATCGGAAGTCGCCAGATGAAAGCGGAATTGCTACAGATTTCTTTTTTTTTTCATGCGAGTGCGCTTGAGAGTGAAAAGGTGAGCTGCGAATAAAAATGTGATTTCAATCTGAATTAATCCTTTTTGCTTTTATTTCTGCAATGAATATCTAGAGATTAAACGAAGGACCGTCAGCAACCTTCTGATAGCTGCAATCATTGTTCCACAATGTTATCATTCAGTTAGGAAACAAAAAAAAAAAACCAGTTTGTCCCAAAATGGCATGCTTCAAACAAGTATCTTCGTATATTAGAGCATGGCGATGTTTATAGAAATACTGACAAAAACTGTGTGAAGGTGAAACAGAAGGACGAGCAACAAAAATGAACTCTAAACGGTAACCGAGACGAAATCAAAAACGCAAATGAGTGGTGAATGTCAGAGGGGGCAGCAGAGATCTGCGAAAGGGGAGAGGCAAGCACAATATCTCTAATTTGGCTTCAAAATAACTCGTAATAATTAATTTTACATTTAACTAAAGAAAATCAAGCATTATTTAGCTTCTTTTTTTATTGAGATGCTGATCCCTTCTTTCATTGTTGCAACTTCACAAAGGTATATGTAAAAAATGTTCACAATTTCTTTTACTGACTATCAAAAAAAATTTTTTTTTCTTTATAGATTCAATATATCTCTATGAGACTCTTAAGGCGACCAGGGACCTTTAAAATGGCTATTTGCAATTTTCACCTTAGCAATTTGAAATTTTACAGGCATTAAGAATAACACTGTAGAAGATGACACACAAAATTTTAAAGCATTATATTAATTTATTTATGAGTTAGGGGGCTAGTATAATATAATATTAATAATAAATAAGGTTAAAGAAAAATGTTCCAGGCGCTCCAAATTTGTTAGAAAGCGCTCCAATTTTTATTATTACTTACTTCAACCTTTTTGAAAGAAAAATTGGCATTAATCTTGAAATTTGAGTACGAAATATCGAAAGTAACTTATGTAATAACTTAAAACTACTGATTTTTTTTAAAGTTCAAATAGTTTTGAGTTATTACATTGGTTAATTTTGATATATTCGTACTCAAATTTAAAGATTAATGCCAACTTTTGTTTCAAAAAGGTTGGAGTAAGTAATAATAAAAATTGGAGTGTTTTCGAAAAAATTTGGAGCGACTGGAACATTTTTCATTAACGTTTTTTATCACTAATATTATATTATACTAACACCCCTAACTCATAAATAAATTGACATAATGCTTTAAAATTTTGTGTATCACCTCCTATAGTGTTACTCTTAATGCCTGTAAAATTTCAAATTGCCAAGAGGAAAATTGCAAAAAGTTATTTTAAAGGTCCCTAGTCACCTTAAGAATTAATTTCTCTGGCCTCTAATTTTAGAAAGAATATGATTATATTCCTTTCTTGATTGTAGCATACAGACAGAAACACAGTCAGCACCAGAATGACGAGTCATGCTAAATGAATAAATACTTGCTCTTACTATTTTACATTAGCAACTATATAAAATAAAGGTTGAAACACAAAGAATTATAAAAGTAACTTTTTTAGAAATATAGAATAATAAATAAAAAAATATTTGATGTGTTCGCCAAAAATTGTTTTTTTCTGAGCAGTCCCCTACTTAAAATATTTGTTGAATAAAGATTGCGGCAACGAACTCGAATCCGAGAAGTGCGCTTACTTGACAGAGATTCCCTGCAGTTCGGACACGTAGAATAGGGAAGAATTGCAGCGATGTTTCTTAAGCAGACTGAGAAAAATATTTTATAAATATATGAACAAACTTACAATTTTAATGGAAGATATGAAAAATATTCACATGAAAAAGGGACCGCTTAAACGTTCGATCACCCATGCGTTTATTTTGCATTATATATTTAGACAAAAAAAAAACCACGGATGCATTTTATTAAAAAAAAAAATCAAAACTTCACTAGGAATTCCCCTCTCTTCATTTTCTTAATGCTATGGTTAAATACTTTTTTAATTCGAAGTTATTGCGAGCTAATGTTCCTCTCCAATACATCCTCAGTAGCATGCAGTGGTATTTCGTAACCCGTTAATAAATTTTTTTAAATTTTAAATCTGCAATTATTAAGTAGTTAAACAGGCAAAAATCACTCGGAAGTGCATCTTTACCTCAACGTCCTTCTGTTCTTCTCTGGAGATGACTGTCGTCCGAAAAGAGCTCTGCCTCTTTTAAGAGATTTAAGTAAATTCGCCTGTCAAAGGGTTAATGAGCTAATTATGAACATTCAAGGAATAACTACTTCAGTCATCTTTATTCAAATCTATTCAAAATTTAGAACTGTCTGAAATGATGCAATCATTGCCGCGAGAAGTAATTTAAGAGAAAAAAATATACAAAAAACGATGCGTGCCTCGATTGCGTGGTCATAATATTGAATGTGCAGTTTGAATCCATTAGGGAGTCATTTATTTAACAATTTAGTGCATGATTGGATAATCTCTTTTAGTGCAACTAAAAAGCTACCGCACCACAAATATTGCTTTTCTGGTCGTCAACTGCAGTCGATGATATTTCTTTAGTGTAATAAATGCAGCCTGACAGATGGGATTGCGAAAGAAAACAGACATTTGACTACCAAATAAACTTAATTTACAATTTTGCTGTTTACTTATTCGAATGATAAACTCGCGTAGTTCAGCCACAGAAAAGGAACTCATTTTAGCGTGCATGTTCACAAGAACATCACGAGAAAGAGTGTTTTATTGAATCCAGTTGAACCATCAACTAGATTTTAATGACACCATTTTTATAGTGAAAATGAATAAAATTAATTTACTAATTCGTTGCCGAGGAAGTAACCGTTAGAGGAATAAGATGACAATTAATTTCAGAATTTGAATTTGAAGGATGAGCGATGAAGAATCAAACTCCATCGTCGTATTCGCGAATAATACAGGGTAAGTCAAAATGAATATAGCGATTACAAACGGCTATAACTATTTAATGAAAAAAGATATATCGATAAGATTTACACAGAATGTAGACGGAACTTCAAAATTTATTAACGTAAAGCGCACGTGCAGCCAAGCGGATGCCTGCGCATGCGCGAAATCGAACTTCGCAACGACAAGAAACCTGTTCAGCGCGGCGTCTCATTAGTGGAAATGGCTAGTCCCGTGCAGAAAGCATTCTCTGTGTTGGAATTTCACAGTTGCCGTTCTGTTATTACAGTGCAGAGAAAATTTCGTCAGCGGTACAATGAAAAACCTCCAAATGCGAACAACATACGCAGATGGCATCGGATGTTTGAGGAAACAGGATGTTTGTGCAAAGGAAAAAGTAGCGGAAGGCCACGTGTTTCATCGGAAAACGTTGAAAAAATTCGCGAAACGTATCAACAAAGCCCACGGAAATCGACGTACGAAGGTAGTAGGGAGTTAAACATTCCACAAAAAACTGTATGGCGTGTTCTCAGAAAGAGGCTGCAAATGAAACCGTACACAATTCATGTTGTGCAGCAATTGCAACCGGAAGATAACGTCAAACGTATGAATTACGCTATGTTTATGATGGAAATTATGGAGGATGAAACTATGCCTGATCGTCTCATTTTTAGCGATGAAGCGACCTTCCACATAAGTGGGAAGGTAAACCGTCACAACAGTCGAATATGGGGAACAGAGAAGCCATCCACTGTAATTGAACATGAACGTGACTCAGCGAAAGTTAATGTGTTCTGCGCCATCTCATCACGTAAATTGTACGGTCCTTTTTTCTTCAGTGAGAAAAGTGTAACATCCAATGTTTACCTTGACATGCTTCAGGTATGGTTAATGCCACAGCTAGATAATGATTCCAGGGATTACATCTCTCAGCAAGATGGAGCACCCCCACACTGGGGTACGGCGGTGCGAACATTTTTAAACCAACATCTTATAAAGCGTTGGATCGGACGAAGTGGAGCTGCCGACGATGTCTTCTGCTCTTGGCCACCGAGATCTCCCGACTTGACACCCTGTGATTTCTACCTATGGGGTTATGTGAAAGACAGAGTGTTTGTGTTTCCCTTGCCCAAAACAATTGAAGAACTGAAAGTACGCATTTGTAATGCGCTTGAGTCGGTTAATGAACAAATGCTTCAGAATGTATGGCGTGAAATGGAATACCGATTAGATGTTGTCCGTGTGACCAAGGGAAGTCACATAGAACATCTATGACTTCTGTATATAAAATTTTGAAGATTCTTCTACATTCTGTGTAAATCTTATCGATAAATATTTTTTCATTAAATAGTTATAGCCGTTTGTAATCGCTATATTCATTTTGACTTACCCTGTATAAAAGCGTCCATTTCTCTAATGATTCCACTGGCAGGCAATTGAAGTGCCCGATGAAAACAATTTTTCCCTCACAATCTATGATAAAATCTTAGCCGAGGGACAAGGATTTGTCGGGAAAGATGTGACGTCTTCTTCACTTGCCAACTCATAGATTTTTCTACCAAATTATGTGCCGGGAGAACATTGTAACATTCAAATCCGGTTGCTGAGAATCGAGACTTAGAGTCGCCGACATCGATGGCATTAAATTTTGAGTCGACCGATCAATTTTTTTTGACAAAATGCGACACATCCAAAAGTGGAGCAAATTAAAAGATGGAAAAACGACATTTGAATCAAATGTCTGACTTCGATATTCATCACATTCAGTTCACAATTGGCCTCTCAAAAATTGTCGGCAGAATGTGACATCCTGTTCACGTGTCGGATATATTGCCAAATCTAATTCCAATTAATAAGCTAAATGTACGTCATTTCAATCAACTGTCTGAAAATGTGCAGACTTGACATCTTCGATATCCATTGCATTTAGTTCTTTGTTGGTTGACCAAAAATAGTCCGTGAAACACGCCATATTATTGACGTACCACCTTATTGATTATTTAGCTAACATAGTCAAAATACTTGGACCATTACTTGAATATTTCTACTGTTTACAATATGCTAACTTTAAGGTGGTTTTTAAATAATCACATACGATAATGCACAGATCTCTGCGACGATCCTGGAGTGGTGAATACTTTTGCCTCAATTTGAAACTCTCAATTCTCGCTGACGGGGGGGGGGGAGCTGCCAATAAGGGAATAATCTCCTCCCCCATTTGTCACCTTGCTACCGCCGCTTCTGTTATGAATACTGATTTATCGTATCGCAATTTATCGAGAGCTATTATTCATAACAACTTCAATAGATCGATATTTTTCGAAAATGGGCACCTAAAAATTGATATTTTTCTGTCAATCGAAAATCGACAGAGCCCTAGCAGAAATTAAATCCCTTTAAGGATCCATGCAATCGCATTCCAAATGAAGATCGAGATTCAGGGGCCCCTTTCCTCCCTTACAGAGATATGCATCCACCCACAGGGAATTCGTAAATGTCTTACTTCGTTTCAAAACCATTGAAAATTTTCATGCCCTTTCACAATAGTTGCCATCCCCTTATAGTTAGAATTTTTATAAAGGAAGCTCTTAATTCTTTTTGAATTCTCAACTTACTCAATCAGTCGACATTCGTATGATCTGTGCGAAAAAGCCCATTCTCTCTCTAGCTAATTTTTTAAAGTAAAGTGCAGATCTAGGATTGCAGTTAAAGATCAAAAACAAAATTCATGATTCCAGCTACAGCTGTCTGCTGAAAACATTACAGAAAAATTGCAATGTTGTGTCTTTTCATTGAGTTTAAATATATTCATGTAGTGCAACAATTTGGAGCCGACTCAGTTTTGTATCGTAAACTGCATCGTAACTCACTCAAAAAGAACTTGTCCGAAATAATTTTTTGCTGGATTCCAAGTCACGTTGGCATTATTGGCAACGAGAAAGCAAATAGTGAAGCTTGATTGGCATCAATCCCTTTGCACCATAATACACCATATGATGACATCTGCCGATGCGTGCATCAATACATTCATACCCAGTGGCAGGAATCTTGGAGCTCCCAAATAAATAACAAACTTTACAGCATCAAACCTATACTTAGCACAAGGCCAACTATACCTTTTCGTCAAGCTGATGTGAAACTCACTCGCCTTCGAATTGGGCATACCCGTTACACCCACAAGCACTTCTTATTTAGAGATCTGGCACCATTGTGCTCCTTATGCAGAGTACCAAACCCAGTGGTTCATATTTTGTCAATATGTCCTGATTTTAACGCCTTGCGTCGTTACTTTTTTGGTTGCGCTGATATGAATTTGAATGATTTGTTGGGGAAAAGACCCCACCCACAGTAGTTTGTTTTTCTTAGACAAATTAGCTTTTTATCAAAAATTTCTGTTCTTTTGCATTTTTTGTTTGAGATCTTTATCTTAATTTTAGATACCATTTGTAATTTTAATATCGTGTCCTTTTTATTCCTTGCACTTCGTTGTTGAACCTTTGTTTCATGTTTTTTTTATGTTACACTATTGTGCGTATGCTTAAGAATTTATTTACTCAGTTTTACGGTTTTAATCGTTTGTCTGGCGCAGTTTAGCCAATTATGGCTCTTGTGCCAATAAAATTCAAATCATAAACTGCATTCTTCCATTTGGTTTTCATTCCACAAGATTCTGCAACTTCCTCATTACATCCAACAAATTTCAAGCATGCAATTTAAACTTGTAAGGGAAATGCAATTATTCATTTACATGTAAATGTATTTATATAAAATAAAAATTTTGTAACTCATATTTTTTTGTTAAACTTACTATTAGAGAAAAAAAGATGGTAGAAATACTTAAATGTTCCGTGCAAAGTCCCATACATTGTTGTTGCAAATGAATCCCACTAACATTATACTTTATTTCATTTATAAAAACATTTTATTTAGCTTTAAAAGTTATTTTAAATCGATGTAAATGCCCACAAGGACAAATAAATGAGTCGAAAACTCCTGTCTTTAGCCAGAAAACCAAGAAAAACATTAATAGTTTCTTTATGCAGAGTCATTAGAAGATGATCAAATGTTTGGAGGAAAGCAAAAATAATGATTTTTCTTTTTATTCTATTCATTATGTAGTTGTATCATTTTGAAAAGGGATGTGAAGAGTTATCGTCTGCTCCTCGCTTAATCGTTTACTTTCAGCATTGTTTTGAGGAGGCGCGTATTGTTCTGGCCACGAGCCGAGAACGGTCTAGTTCCTTCGAATGTTCGTTGCGTCGTGACATGGAGTGCATTCTGGCAGGCACCAAAGGAACGATTGCTTTGAATCGAGAATTGCACGCATCTAAAAGAAAGCCGAAAAAACAAGCTTTTATTCATTTTTTTTAATTCAGGAGGAGAGGTAAGTAACATCAATTGTTGATAGGATGTCCTCAAGTATCAACTTCAAAAGACACATTTTAAGAGATAACTGTATTTGCTTTGTAACAAAAAACTTGGTTTTAATTTTAAACGTGCTGTTGTCGCTATAGTTAGGGCTTTAATGGCACAAGTGTTTTCTTTCAACCAAAATACTGCGCCAATATGCTTTGATTGCGCTTAAAAATACCAATTTCCTTTCGGCTAAAATTATTCAACGTGTAGCCTCAAGAATTTATACAAGGAAAAAACTGAACCAAAAGATCTCTCTTTTATGGATACCTGTCCATTCTCGTAACGTACTGAACGAAAGGGCAGTCACTCTTACAAAAGCATTCAAGGAAACTTCGCCGTTCCTAGAGTGGATCTCCCATCTAAGAAAGAACTCTAAAGAAATCGCCTAATTGCCACAGGTGTAAATATCTAGCTTTGATCGGGATCCAGACATCATCACATTCACCATCTGAACTAGAAAAAGAGTTCAAGATAAACTTTTTGCACGGGTAATTTGTAAAATGATCATTACTCCAAGTCTTTCTCAAAGTTTCAAACCCTTGTGCGTCAAGCGCAACGAAGACAACGACATTTCTCACATATTGTTAAAATGTTCTAAATATACAGTCAACAGAGATGCACTCTGGAAAAAAATTAAAATTGGACAGCCGAAAATTACTATTGGCTTTATTTTGTCTGGCTGTTTTGATGGCTTAGTTAAGCAAGCATTAACTAAGCCATCAAATATTTTAATATTTATTAACTGTAACTTTTAAGCTCTTATAGGATAACAGTCTTTGTCGCTATAACTCTCCCTGCTTGTATTCAAGTAAAGTTCAAATTTCAGTTCCAGTTGCTTTCTACTAAAGGAAGATTTCGCCCTTTTCTTTAAATTAAAATTATATTCATGGAAAGAACAATCTTCGATGTCTTCGTGGCAAAATGTACAGGGTGTACATTTGCTACCTACAAAATGTACTTGTTACTCTTTCTTCAAATCTGACGATCGAAGTTTGTTTCACACATGAATTCAACTCCCACTTTCTCCTACCGATGCGACAGATAAAATTAGAAAAACGTTAGTTTCATCATAGCGAGATCTACAACTCTACGTTATTCTTTGAATTTAGATTTGATAAAATCCTCCTTAATATTCATAATTATCCATTCTACTCCTTCTTTCAAAACGGGTGTGATGTTCTCGAAAAGAACAATTTCAATTACATAACATCCAAGTGTAAAGACGAAAAGTACCAGTTTCACTTTCTTGTAACCTGCTAATCCAAACGGGATGGATTTTATTTAATATCTCTCCCTCATTTTAATACGCCTAGCTTTTAAATTTCGTCAATTTAGATTTCATTTGGCAGCAAGTGATTTGATCTATATGTATTTGAGTGCATTTTTATAATGTTTTGAAATTTTTTCTAGGCGCTTTTTAATCACCGTCAAGTAACAAGTAACAAATAAAATGACGCACGTCAAAAAAGGAATTTCGATGATGAACGAAAAAATACGCGCCTCGCTTTGTCCCAACTGATTGAATGCCAATCGATTGTCCTCGAACGTCCATTCCTCTTCATCAAATTGTTTTGGCATTTTCATGAAACTGAAATTAAAGATACCTCTTTCTGTTATGAAACGCCAAGATCAGAAAAAATACTCCGTTTACTGATAATCTTTTCATTCCAATAGGCAGAAACTTATTTAGTATACTGTTATGATTTTTGTGTAAATTAGATGCAAATATTGTAAATGTGCATGAGCTTTTGAATAAATATTTGTAAATAGTTTAATTGTATAAAATTATTTCTAATAGAATCGCGCGTCAGCGGGAAAAGACCGTTCTAAGAGGATTTAGAACTGGAGATCGCCATATTCAATTAATTTGGTGATGTAGGTGTGTTGACGAACTAATGAGGTCACTAACGGTTTTTATTGCAACCTAAAATATATAGTAGAAGCTAAGAATTAAAGATTTGTTCTAATAGAATAGTAGAGAAATTTCCAGACTTGTCTGGAACGAGCGAGCTCTTCTCACGGTTGCCCATCCCACTTTAACGTCACGCTATTTAAAAGGCGCGGCTTAATGAGGGGATGAGTTCAGTTTCTGACAACGAGCAATGTAGGCTGTCTTAGCTCCAGAGAGCGTTTTTTCTCTCGTTTCCGTGCGATCTATAGCTTCTTTTTAACCGAAATTAGCGGATTAAGTAGAGTTAATTCGCTGTGTGGCGTATATTTATTAGACATTTTCCTGGACTAGAAAGTCTGCATCTTTGCATCGTCCTTGTGTGAGAATTATTTTTCGTAACAACTGGTAGATGGTGAAAACAATAGCGATGACTGAATCTGAAAATGACAAGTTCGAACAACTTTTTGCATTCATAGAGGAAATGAAGAAAGAGATGGCGAAGGACTAGAAGAAATGAAGAGAGAGAGCAAGACGAGATGAAACCAGGTCAAGCTAAGTAGTTGTAGAAACAATCAACGTCAGGTTGTAGAAGCAATCAACGTCAGGATGTAGGCTTTGGCGGAGAAGGTTCAAGAGAATGATGAGAAGATTCGTACTATTCAGCAGAGCTTTGAACAAGTAGAGAAATCTGTTAAAGGTGTGAAAGTGTCAACTACTGCCGCTATTCGGGGAAATTGAGAAGAGGATTCGGCAGTTGGAAAACCAAAGGAGTACCGAAGGAGAAAGGAGCAACAAATGTGTTGGACCCTAATACAGACCTTGAGGGAATCTCCGCCGCTCTTGAAACCACTCCTGGGCAGAAATTTAAGACTTCCATTTTTGATGAAAATAACGCCTGGATTGTGTTAAAGGAGCAATTTGGCAAGGTAACGGCAGGAAAATGAATGGAGCGATGTCACAAAAACCTACAATCTTGCGGCATCCCTTTGAGGAGAAGCATCCGACGTCCTGCTGACGATACCTGAAGATAGTTGGGCAGATTTGACCACCTTGACGACCACCCTAGATTTTAAGTTTGGCAGTCAATACCTGAATGATTACACAAAGCACAGCTTAAGTCTAGACAATGACATAGATCTGGGAAGTCACTGCAGGAACTGGCTTCGGAGATCGAGCGGATCTCCCTCATCACTTTCCCTGACTGTCCAGGTGACATCCGAGATACTTTAGCTCTGGAGTACTTCGTGGATGCGATTCGAAACATAGATATACATACAAAAGAATTTTGTTGTGCCCGTGGATAACCTAATGGAACAGTTGATGGAGGACACACAGCTAGACGGAAAGCAAAAGACGATTGCTATAAGTTTAATCCAAGAATTGCGAGATATCTTCTCCTCTTCGTGTAAGGATATGGGGCGGACGAGACTCACACAAAACCGAATTGACACTGGAACCCAACCACGAATCAAACAGCATCCTGAAGGCTTCCTATTTCAAAGCAGGAAGAGGTCTAAAAATTACTGGAAGGAGATAGAAGATAATGATGTTATAGTGCCTTCTTCGAATCCCTGGGCCTCTCGTATTGTACTAGTGAGGAAGAAAGATGACTACTAGATTTTGCGTTAAATACAGAAAGCTGAATGTCGTAATAAAGAAAGACAACTACTCTCTCCCCAGAATCGATGGCACCCTCGACCAGGAACAAGTGGAAACGTGATTATTGGCAGGCCGAGTTCTATTCAGACGACCATGAGAAAACCGCCTTCACTACTGGACAAGGACTCTGGCAGCTCAAAATAATGCCCCTCGGCTTGTGCAATGCTCCAGTCATGTTCTAATGGTTGATGGAGACTGTCTTGAAGCAACTGTCCTGTGACGCCTGCCTCGTCTACTTAGATGACCTAATCATAATTGGGAAAACTTCACAGAGCATGTGTCAAAGATCAGAAGAGTCCTCACAAGGTTAAGGGAAGCTCACCTGAAATGAAGTCCAACTAAGTGCAAGCTGCTTCAGAAGAAGGTGAAATATCTCGGACTGTCACCTCGTCCGAAGTATTAGAGCTGATCCCGAAAAAAAAACATGTTGTGATGAGTTGCCCCTCGAAATGTACATCAGCTTAGAAGTTTTCTTAGATTCTGCACGTACTACCGTAGATTATGTGAGGAACTTTTCTAAAATCGCAAGGCTTCTCCATAGACTTACCGAGGAAAAATAAGAGTTCCTGTGCACTGCTGATTGTGACAACGCATTCGACCAGTTGAAGGCCACGTTAACATTTGCACCTGTGCTGGCATACCCTGACGCTGAGAAGGGTTTCATTTTAGACACGGACGCCAGTAACGAAGGAATTGGAGCTATGCTGTCACAAGATATCGATGACGAGGAACGGGTCATCGCATATTTAAGGAGCTTGTCAAAGACTGAGCGGAATTATTGCGTCACATAGAAGGAGTTGCTGGGTGTATTAAAGGCCGTCGAACATTTGCACCACTATATGTATGGCCTGAAGTTCCTCCTTAGAAATGATCATGCGTCACTAGCCTGGTTACTGAATCTCAAGAATCCGGAAGGACAAATAGCCAGTTGGATACAGCGGCTACAGGAGTATGACATGGACATCCAACACCAAAAAGGGACATGACATGGATATGTAAAGGCACTTCCTAGAACTTTCCCTGAGAAGCACTGTAAAAAGGCAGAAGAAAATTTCGGAATCACTGCACCTGCTATCCGACAAGTAACTTCGGCCCCTTCACCACCGGGTGACGATCCTTGGAGTGCTGCAAACATCCGAAAAAGCCAAATCAAAGACAAAGACCTGAAACCGATTATAGAACGCATGGAGGCTTCGAATGAGAAACCAGTCTGCCAAAATGAGGCGACTTACGGTCCTGAGGTCCGTGTGGGAGTCTCATTACCTCAGGAACGGAGTACTTTTTCGGAAAAGGGAATCCCAAGGAAAAAAAATCAAATGGCAAATGGTATTTCCACGTTCCCGAGTCTCTAGTGTCTTAGAGGTTCTTCATAGCAGTCCAATGGGAGGTCAATTTTAGATCATAAAGACTCTCCATAAGGTTCAAGAACGATTCTCCTGGATCAAATCGAGATCCTACGTAGAGAAGTGGTGCAGATCCAGTGATCCATGCGCCTTCCGCAAGGGACCAAAGACTAGAACTCGAAGGAAGCTCCAAAAGTGCACCGTTTGAGAGAATCGTGTTAGGCCCATTACCTCGCACGGCCGATGGCAAGTTCATTCTCGTTGTCATGAATAATTTTAGCAAGTGGCCGAAGGTCTACTCGATTCCTGATCAAGGAGTGACCACCGTAGTAGAAGTCCTATTACAGAACTGGATCTGACGGTTCGGAGTCCCCCTTCTCATCCATTCCGATGAGGGGACAAATTTCAAATCTTCAGTCTTCACTGGACTTTGTAAGCTGCTAGGCATGGAAAAGACCAGGAGAACGCCATTACATCCCCAATCGGATGGCATGTTGCAGTGATTCAACAGGACCATCCTTAACCAGTTGACTCTATTTGCATCTCCAAATCAACAAGACTGGGACCAGAAGTTGCCACTGTTCCTTCTGGCATACTGGAGCGCAACTCACGAGAGTACCGGTTTCACTCCACCACAGATCGTTCTCGGACGAGAGTTGCGACTGCCGTGCGACCTGCTGTTTGGACGACCACCGGATGCGCCTTCTTCACCTGAGCGGTATCTGGAAGACTTGCAGGTGCGGTTAGAGAGCGCAAATCGACTTACCCGGGTCAGGATCAACATCGTAACGGAGCGCACGAAGACCCGATACGACGCCAAAGGAACACGTCGGGCTTTCTCAGAGGGCGACAAAGCGCGGCTTTGGAATCCTAAACGTCGGAAAGGACTCTCGATCTCCGAAACTTCAGAATTGCCGGGAAGGTATGTTCTCTGTGGTAAAACAGATAAACGACATCGTGGTCAGGGTTCAAGGAACTCCGTCAAATAAGCCCAAAGTAAGTACACTACGATTGCCTGGCGCCTTAATACGGTGATAATTAACTGCACATCTGACGGCAGATTCATTTAAATTTCAGCACTGTTCCAGTATTTAAGTAAAATTTCCAGATGAATCAAATCATTAATAATTTACATTCTTCATATAAAAAATATTCCAGGTTTTTCGTTTTTTCACAAATTTGATACCTTAACTTTTGAAGTGCAATTTATTTTCAGTTAGCACTTTTTGAAAAGGAAATTCTCATGGTACACATAGCTTGCCATTATCAACTTGCAAAAGAGAATTCCTGAGCAGCAGGATTTATCATTTCAGTTCAAGGAGTTGAATTATGTGGATCGCTAAGCAGCAAAATTGGAAGAATTAATAGTAAGATTTTATTCAATTAATTCTATCATTCAGCCTAAATGTTAAAATACTAATGCCATTTGTGTTGTTGAATAATGCAAAATCATTCTTACAAGTGCTTGCTTGCCAGATGTGGACTGTGCTTCTGAAGTAAATGTGTTTTTCCATTTTATGTTCATGCTCAAGAAAAGAGACATCCTAATAATGGCATATACATATACTTAATATTTTGTCTATTGCATAATTTCATAAGTACATTCAGCAAAAATAAAATTTGGAACTTTAAGAATGTGCTAGATGATACTGCTAGTTTTTTTTCACTTTTATTCTGATAATATACAAATTCACAATTTGCAAGCTATATGTACTTTTTAAAAGAAAGAAGCAAACATGATTTTGACGCAGACACATTAACAAGCAACAGATATTATAAAGGAAGCACCAGAACACATTTTACAACTGGACACTATGGCAGACTCCAAATGTCCTTTAAACACAATTTGATCAGGAGAGCTTTCTTAGTTACTTCCATTTTTAGAAACCCCCTTCTCTTTTAGAAAACTGAATAGATTCGAGTACAATGGACGTAATTTCATTACAAATTACACACAAATGAATTTAAAATATTTTCAAAACTGACTATTCTTCAAAATAAGAACTAAATAATATCATACAAAATTATTTATTAGCAGTATAAAGAGTAACAATGTGCATAAGTGTTATACAAAACAGAACACATACAAATATTGCACATACACTTTGGGTACTTCATTGAATATTGCATTCCTAAA
The DNA here is from genome assembly GCA_026289955.1 of Argiope argentata. NCBI lineage: Eukaryota > Metazoa > Arthropoda > Arachnida > Araneae > Araneidae > Argiope > Argiope argentata. Next base: position 1,087,812 of record JAOUZG010001254.1, on the reverse strand, counting down.
TGACTGCATTCCTAAAAAACAATAAAAAAGACAGGAATAGTTTTTTAAATAAAGAAATACTTACAAACACCAGTAAAAATCAAATGTTTTTAATGGTATTAACAGAATTTTCAAATGTAAAGACATGAGCAGCAAATAGAAAATAATTGCTAAAGTCCTGCACAGATTTTATATTTATACTGAATAATATGAAATTTGACTGCCAATTTCAAATAAAAAAACTTACGTCTCTAAAACATTTTTTTCTCTTAAGAAGCTTTCCTGTTTTTTAAATACCTAATTTTCAATTAAATATGACAACAGATTGTTTAGTGACAATGTAATGAAAATAAAGATCTTTGAACAACTACTGTACAAAAAAAGTATTGCTGGAGATTAAAGAGCAGTGCCTTTCCGATTCAGAAATTGAAGTATTCAAAAATTCCATACTTGCTTATAAATTTACAAGCTTCAAATTGCTGCATTATTCAAGAGGATAACATAAAAACTACTAAATTCATAACCATCAAATTAACCAAATCATTCAGGAATGCATAAGAATTTATTTCTGAATAAAATATTCTTTTCATTCACATTTAGCTAATATATATATATACACACACACACGCATATGCCCATTAAAGATTCCAATATTAAACTACTTCCTTTATCTATGCAAGTTGTGAAAAAAAAAATCACATTTCTATAAAAAAAATATGTATGTATATAATACTTTCTCTTCATAAATTTCTTTTCAAAATTAGGCTCCGGACAAAAGGGAAAATTGGAGGCAGAAAGAAGGCATCAGACATGGCAAATGTGAATGGTAATCTACACAGTGGCTTTAGAATTTTAAAAATTAATATACAGCACAGTGCAAGATTATGTTATGTCAAGCAATTTAGATGTATTAAAAAAATCAAGGAGTTGCGAGCAGCTAAGATAATAAATTAAAAATCATAAGAAAAAAAATCAGGTTTGTGATAAACTAAAATTTAAAATGTTAGAAGGAGACAAAATCTCAAATCATAGTGTAATTTCAACAAGGAATTTTTAAATACAGATCTCATTTTCTAGATCATACATTATCTGACAGGAAATATGAATTATAGTAAATCATTAAAAAAAAAACCCAAGCAACTATTTTTGTAATTTGTTTAATTCTCATATATTATGTAATATATATAATTTTTTAAAAATTAATTTACTTTTTTATTTGATTTTTAAAACCATGATAGTAATTATGTTGATCAATTTTTATAAATTATTATTCAAAAAAATAAAGCCAACTTGGAAAAAGGAAAAGAGTATGATATATGACTTATAACACTGGATCAAAAATATTATTGATATATAAAATTTTTATTTAAAAAATAATATGATTCAAAAAGCTTTATTGCAGTAAAATGAATAATATAGAAAAATAAATTACAGAACAAACGTTGTCAAACTTTCCATTAAGGTATTAAAAAAATATGCAAAAATATACCTTTTTCAAGTTTTTAATGTAAATGCAACACAATACACATAGTAACACAAATACATACATACATACAAAAAAAAAAAAAAGCAAAAAAGGAAGGTTGCTAGACAATAAAAATGAAACAAATGATAGTTTTCTACACATATCATTAATAACAATTTCTTGACAGAAGCAAATAATTATTTTATACAAATAATTTACATCTGAGCAATAAAAAATACTACATTATAAAAGAACCATAAAATAGAAAGCAAAAATCGCATGCAAATATTACAAATGTACATTAAAAAAAATCTCAGTAGGTTCATTTTGATCGCTTAACAGAATAATAAAAAGAAGGGGGGGGGGCAGCTTTATTTTAAAAACATGACTAACTTTTATAGTCATAATTTTAAAAGGAAGTGAAAACTCTCACAAGGAGCATGCATCATATAAAAATACAATATTTAGGAAAAAAAAAACCCTACAGCACCATTTTTTCTTTGCATAAACATCACAATTCAGTGCTCAAATTGCAAGCTCTTAGCAAAGAAACTTTTAATTGCTGAAAACACTAAACACATATTTTAAAAAAACATTTTCAACATAACAACAGTAGAGATGCTTCAAATGCTACGGTAATTTTAAACAATAACAAATGCAAAATATAGTAAGAGAACAATTAATTCTTTAAATCTAACACAAGTTAAAAGGATGAAAAATGACATTTTCATAAATAAACTTACTGAAATAAGCAAAACAGCTGTTTCATAGTAATAATTTTCACAATATAATAAATAATTTGATAGAAAAGACTGGGAGTAGTCAATTTAATTACATTTGGTGAATGACAGAGTGCACTGTTTTTTCATTATATATTTAGAAATGCATGTATTCATTGTCATAGAGTACATAAGAATTGCCTTTAAAAAGCGAATCTAACCAAAAACAGAAAATGGACCAGATCAGGAACGTAACATGAAATTTTCCAAACCAGAAATTTTGAAGAGAAAACAATATCAAAACTAGAGAACTAAAGGGAGCAGGGGGGAGGGGTTAAATTGATACATATGAGAAGCTTGTTTTAAATCAAGAATTCATTAAGAAATTTTTTTAAAAAAATTGTCTTCAGAATTTTTATAAACTTTCTTTTAACAAGTTGATAAAATATCTCCAGGAAATAATCAGTTCTCAAAATAAATTTAATTTCTTGCAAATAAAAAATAAAAGGTAAAATAACAAAGTTAACAAATTATGACTATATTTAAGGAAAGGGAGGAAAAAATAGTTAAAAAGTAGAGATAAAGGATTAAAACAAAATGACTGATGACATTTTCTTATAAAATCATGCGCATGAAGATGAATGAGCATTTGTTATATGTGAATACATGTTTATAATGTATTGTTTTTTCACTATCACTCCAAAGAGAAGGGGGAAAAAAATGGATATCATGAGACTGAAGATATTGGGTTGTGTGGAGAGCCCATTTGGGTAAGGACCTTATCTAGCCACTGCAGAGGCCCATTCAAGTGGATCTCAATCCAACAGGGTGTGGAAGTGACATCCTGTCGATGATATTCGGCCCCCCATCCTTTCACGAAGCTAGTTCGAATAGTACACATTTTAGTAAGTTCATATACAGCTTCGAAGCCATGATTCACAGCATCAGTTAAAAGGTGAGCAAAATCCTACAAATAAATAAAAATAAATAAATAAAAAATAAAATTCTGGAATAAGTTTTACTTTGCAGATGTTTGTGTCATTAAATTTCCATTTTAATACAAATGAAATATATATAAACAAGATTCACAGCAAAAATAATAGAACATTATACACTCTATCCTTTTAACAGCCCTTTACACTTCAAAGAATCAATTACATTTTTTAAAAAAATATGTAATATGACCCAACAGGCATTTCTTTTTTCTTTTTTTTAAAAAAAAGCAAGATTTATGCCCACCACCATACATCAAATCATAAAACCTTGAAAGTGCAAGTTCTAGAAGAAAAGGCTTATTAATGTTCTTATGAGCTATAATGTAAATGAAAATGTTAAGAAATATTGTAGAGGAAGAAGGTCGTAAAAGATTAAATAAATAAAAAAGCAACAAATTAAAAAACTCAAATCTTGAATTAAATTTATTTTATATATATAATAGGCATTTTAAATACAGCACCAAGAATTTTATAACTGATAATACAAACAGATTTTCAAACTTTTAATCCTAAGTATAAACATTTTATACCTAAAAGTTGAAAGGAAGAATTAATAGAAAAAGAGCTTGCTAAATTTATTAATAAATTTCATGAAAAATTTCCAAAAAAAAAAAAAAAAATGTACACAAATGTTTTAGAAATATGCTACTCATTTTCTTTTAAAGAAATCATTTATTAAAAATTTACTGAAAATTAATGGAGTAAAAAATGCAACAACACTTTCTTGACTATTTGGTAACTGATTTTGGAACATTACATCTTTGATTAGAGATGCAAAACAAATTATAATGTAGTTTTAACTACTTTTTATACAATGACAATAAATTAATTCAATGCCATTTAACTGTCTTTAAATAAGTGAAAGCATTAAGTAATATAAAATTTAAAAAAAAATCACAAATATTTCAATAAATGCCCCAAATTGGATACATCAGTTATTTGGGAAATTATATAAATTCACAAGACAAAGGGTTAATCAGGCATTACATATAAATCTACTGTTACAAGCGGACGAGCAGCATGAAAACGCACCAAAAATGGCAACGTTTGGCGAGGCCTCGCGCCAGCTTGATTGGATAGGCGAAAGGAATAGACTAGTAGCCGCTGGATTGTGCACGTTGTTTTGAGAAGTTTCACGAGTTTCGGGGCACGCGCTTCTTCGGCTATATAAGGGAAGAGTAGCCGGAGTGAGTGAGTTAAGTTTTCTTTATGGGGGGGAAAAAAAAAGCGCGCCTCGCTGGACTAGAGGATTTGTGAGATGAGCTTACGTTTGCTGTTAACGTTGTATTATTGATCTTGCTGTTAACGTTGTATTATTGATACTCTTACTGTGCTACGAGATAGCTGTTTTGCAGTCTGTATTTATTGAGCGTAAGACTTGCATTTACGCTGCAAGTGACTGTTGGATTGTATTTATCTGAAATTTTTATTTTATCAATTATCCTGTAAATAAATTTGTTTGTGCTGTCCTCAAGTAAAGTCCATTCAATCCGAACGCACTACGCTAAAAACGTAACACTACGACTGATTCTTAACCATTATAGGTATTCACTATCCAAGCGCTACAATTTTTTTTTCATATTTGAAGGACATTTTAAAAAATTAATTTTATGGAAGTAAGCTAGTACCTTTATAAGGCCAAGCTTTAACATAAGTATCTATCTATCTATCTATCTATATATATATAATTTAGAAATGTTTCATCCTAATAAAGAACACATTTTTAAATCTAAATAAAATTATTTTGTTTCCCAAATTTTATATAGATATGTTAAATTTATTATTAAAAAGAGTTGCATTTGAATATTTCACATTTAGAAAGCTCATTTACAGGCATTCTTTATCGATGCCAAAAAGTTCTTAACACAATATAACATTTCTCTTTTTTTATTCTAATCCATAAATTTATATTAAAATGACTTAGAAATAAATAAACAAACATAAAATAAAATTAGAGCAGCAACAATTTATCCTCAATATGCCATTAAAAAAGATGGCACCAAATAAAATCAACACATGAATATCGACAGTACTAACTTTTACCTTATTTTTTTTAAAAAAAAGTTTAATACACAATACGTCATAGCAATTATGGATTGCATCTCAAAGTATAAAGAGGAAGGTCATTGCAATTTACCAAATGAAATAATAACAAGGAGGTGGATTATTTAAATCAAACAAAAAGATAATTAAAAAAAGTATTATATATTTAAAATTATAAATAAAATTTCTGATGTAAAATCTCATTATATATCTATATAAAAATAAGCTTGCTTCTTGCAAATTCCTTACTATGATTACATGCAAAATAATTTTATAACAGAATTATCCACTGATTTTGTTAACATTTACCTGGTTATTAAATATCTTCAAGCTACAACCTGGTGGTATTTTACATACAGTTGTTGGATGAAAGCCATGGGAATGATTGCAGTTCCGGCTCTGGACAAAAATAGCGCTGTCACTCAAACATTCTGCGTACACTTCTCCACCCACATAATACAAATGAATTCCTATGGAAGTAAACATAATAAAATCGTGCATTGTGTATTTATTAAAGACAAAGAATCAAATGAGTAAAATAATGTTTAATCTCAATAATGTAAGAATCTAGGCAAGCGCAATAGAAAGAAGGGGGCATTTCAAGTAGCGACAGTGTTTAAGCCACATAATGAAAATTTCCATATAAGAAAAGATGCTTGAAGTTATATCAACAACTTAAAGCAATCCATCCTCGAAATTTGTATAATTATCATCCAAATAAAATGTTTTGTACAGATACACCCATTTTTTATTACAATAAAATATATTAAACTTGATCAATTTCTCAAAAGGAAATAAAAAAAAAAAAACCAAACAAGATAAATTACAAAGATTTTTGTTGTTCCATAATGCTTAACAATCCACAATCACACAGGAAAGCATGTTAAAAAAGTCACTTTACGGCTTTATTTTGCACAGTGTACCTAAGGCACAGTCTATAACAGATCAGTGTCCTACAAGACTGTGCTTATTCTAGATAACTAGCATTTCTGCTGCATTTTCCTTTTCATTTCCAGGTTTTCTAAAAAAAATATTTGCCCCTTTATACATATGTATTAATGTTCCTTTTAAAATATTTTTTTTAAATATATATATTTAAAAAAACTAGAGAAAAATACAAGAGAAGAGGACATCTAAGGATCCAAGCAGGAATCGATTACAAATGGATATTTAGGCTTATAGGGGTCCTCTTGAAAACAACTGGTATTTGTTAGTTAAGAAATCCATTCCCCCCTTTTATTTAGCTAATTCTTCCCCCCCCCCTTTCTTATGCAAAAGACTGCCAAATATATTGCACATTTTCATATTCACATAAATTTTATCAGAATAAAATGTTTAAATTGTAAATCTTTTTCCATGGCCATGATTTTAATTATATATTTTAATAATTTTGCGAATAAAGAGCTTGGATTCTCAAATACCCCCTAAATGGATGAAAATTTTAGCACTTACGTATTAGACCATTAATGTGCCAACCACCTTTAGTCAATTTACTTTGGCCAGTGGTTGGCAAACTTATTAGCCAAAGAGCCAAATATAAACATTACAACAATTAAAAAAAAAGAAAAAAGGGGAGTCAAATCTGCTTGTTTGGTAATCTTTTATTGCACTAAACAAAACTAAATTTCATACTTAATAAATATTTATTAATGCAAAATTAGAGCTGTACTTAAGGAGCCACATGCAGATATGGAGTCGCACTACTGACTTAGGTGGTCAGAACTCCGATATATTACACTGCCATTGTTTGTCCGTTTTCATGTATAAACTCATGTCCATTCAAACAGTTATTTTTAAATGGAATAATTCCATAATTTTGGAAATATGTCACTGCGTCTTTTTTCTAGGCAGGCAAATCCGAAATAAAGTTTGACGGTTTAATACGCAAGTACCAATTTTTTAAAAAATTTACTTTTGCTTACTTTGTTCATTAAACCTCATCTTACTGTGGATTAATTTAATAATATGAATTAATACAGAAGAATGCAATTTTCAATTTATGATAAATTCTTTAGCCATAGAAAATTCAGAATTTTAATTGCAAATATCACCACTAATTTCACAGGTAACTTCCAGAAATTTCTCAGCATTTTTAGGGTAGATACATTTTTTTTAGAAAAGTTCAGGAAATGAAATGGAAGAATTAAATACTACAATTTATTATTTAGCTAAAAATAATTAGATAAAAAGTTGTTTATTTTTTAAACCCTTTGACTACACATTCATTTGAAATAATTTTTCCACATTTTAATTTTTTGAACATGTAAGGGCAGTAGCTTTTACATAAAAATTCATTTATTTTTTATTACTCAGAATACATGCTATTCAGATGACTTAGGTTAATTACAAAACAACAACATTAATTTAAACAAATACAGAATGTTCTAATATGTCCAACATATCCAAAGGGTTAAATAATAAAGGTTAATAAAATACTAACAATGAACTAATTAAACTTATCAATACAAGTTTATGCTTGTGTATACTACAATAGCTAATCTAGAGTATATATCAAGATGTCATGCCCACAAAAAGCAGAAACAATTTGAATGAATGCAAATCTTAATTTCTAATAATTATGGTATAGAATATATAATTTTAACAGTTTTATAACAATTTTCTTTATATCTTTGAATTATTTTTTATGATTTCTTTATTTCACCATTAGCAGCACTGCAATCCATTTCAACAATTTCCTGTCACTTTACTATAGGGAGTTATTCCTATAATAGTGCTCCTATATGAGAGAATTTTAAATTTAAAGAGCATTAAAAAATTGTAGCAAGCATTTTCTATAAATTTACACAATAAAATAATTATGGTAACTGATTCTTTCTTTTTTTATTGCAATTTTGATTGATAATATACACAAATTTACTTATTCTAAATTCTTTTGACTAAAAACACAATTGATAAATTAGCAATTACAATTTTGCTATTACTTCAATAACAATTCAATCTAAAATTGATGAATTAGCAAATTATAACATTAGCTTTTAATGGTAATACTAATAAATTATTCAGAAAATTGTGACAAAAAATTATTTTTCAATCTTAATGATAAATATGTATAATATAGGATATATTAAGATAAGCAATGGAGAAGTTACTTATTTCCAAAATAGTCAAGAGAACCAGAATCCATCATAAACCCTATACCCGTACTTCCAAATTGAAAATCATTCTTACAAAGTCAAAATTTTGATTACATGTTTTAATGTATGCATCTTGATATCTATTGAAAGTACAGAAGTATGGATAGTCTCCATTTCTAACTACGGTAAATAACCGATTTTCAAACATTACCAATGATCATTCTACTTATGAAAAAAGGACCAGTGAATTATTAACTATGATAATGATAGTCGAAAATAAAATCAGTTTCAGAATAAATTTTCCTGAATTTGCTTGTTATCTTGGAATGCTCTGATCACTCCATTTATTTTAGTTTCTTAATGATAGAATCATTTCTAAAAAAAAAAAAAAAAATAATAATAATAATTTTAAATTTGTTTTTTGTATCTACTTTAACACAAAGAATAAAATATTAGAAGAATGAAAGTCCAAACAGTAACAGCCTTACAAATTTGAAATTGTTTGGAAAAGACAATACTTTAGATTTACACACCACATCCACACTCTGTGGCAAATAAAAAGCCTTCAATATATCTTACAACTATTATTTAAACCAAACTTACCAATAGTACACTTTCAAATAAGTAATGATTGTTTTACTGAACTTAAGTTATAACAATGTACACAAGCCAACTATATTTTGTCTATTAGACAATACATATTTTTTCGTGCATCTGAATGAAATGTTAATGTAATTCTTTACATGATTATCAGTAATAACAATCTAAAAATAATTCAAGGAATTTTAAATTTAAGTTTTTCTGTAAATCTCAATTATGAAATAAGGATATTTAAGTATTCCCCGTGATGTGGGCACCCTGGGTTGGGGCATGGATGTTGTTCTGTGTTCTATCAGCAAGGTGTATGAACGTACCCCCTAATAAAAAGGGGCTGTGCAAGTGAATGTGATGAGTGAGAAGCGAAAGTTGTACTCTTGGCCCTACTACAAAGCAAGAGACACTGAATAGGCTTATTTTGCCGACTACTTCAGCGAGTTTGTCCATGGTAAGTGCCATAAGAAATAACTATTTAAGCATCCATTTCTATTTGAAACGGAAACAACTAATACCGTTTCGAATAATCAAATTAGATTTAGAAAATAAGAATAAATAACTATAAAGAAAATATTAATGAGCAAGCAGGTGCAACTATTTTCAAAACATTAAAAAAATATGATGAAATTCAGATTCTTTTACTCATTAGAACAAAAAGAAAAATTAGTTACAGAGACACTTCTTTTTCGAAAAATTTATTTTTTCAAATAAATAACCCTGGAAGATCCATTAATAAATCAAAACCTACAGTTTCAAATTTTCAGCAGCTTCTCAACACATAAATTATAGTTTCAATCAAAATAATTGACAATTTTAATAAATTTCCTCTACTTAGAAGAAATTAAAACACAAACAGCAGTGTAGTTGAAATATATTATAGTGAAAAACATGAAGTTACAAACATATTACTTGAACAAACTGATATATTTTCCCATTTCTTCAGTTTGAAAATCAACAGAAATATTATCTATCAAATATCAACCTTTATAACAGAGTTTTATGGTTACGTGTCAATAAATATTGAAATTTTTCTAACTGATGATTATGATAATCAAAAAGACTTCATTTTAGTAATATCAAACACTTATATTCTCGCTATTTCAATAAAAAATGCACTTCATATATTTTACATTCAGGGCATCAAAATTTTCTGTTTTGAAAAAACATATTAAAGATTTTAAAAACAAGCCAGTCTTTTCTTTTGAATGATGAAAATTCTATCCCCTAATTTTAATATAACTAGTGTTAATAATTTTGAAACATTTAAGGATTGATTTTGCAATAGATGGCAAAATTACTATTTACAGAAGTCTAAAATCAAACTGGCATAAAATAGCCTGAATTTTAAAATGAGGTTTAATCAATTGAAACAACTTTTAAAAACTAGCATTTTCTATGTAAATTTGAAATATGTGCTAATACCATAACATCATTATTTTTTCATTTTTAGATCACAATACCTTATCACAGTGTATTTACAGTACACCCAAAACGAACATCTTGAGAAGGAATAGTACATTTTGAAAAAATCAATGGTTGCTTACCTTTACCAATATGCCTGCGAGTATTCTCAATAGTCGAGTTCCGGTTTACATTCGAGAGCAAGCCAAGGCAAAAACGACTTTGATTGTTGGAGGGATCAGTGAAACCATCCACAACTATACTATGGTTTTGAGCATGAAAAACTTCTCCTACACGCGAATTTAGCTCATAATATGCAATTGAACACCAGAATTTAGGCTCTTGGTACGTGACAGGAGCAACATCAGCATCTAAATAAAGCAAACCACAATTTTAAGAATCTTTTTGATTGTTTAAATCAAAGAAATGAACAGAAACAAAATCTTTTCAGCATGAAGAAATCAAACAACAGAAGTTCTGGAAATTATTCATAGAAGGAAAACATTAAAAAGTAATTAAGTTATCAGAATAATATTTTGAAATGAAGACTACTCTTTGGGCATATTTCTACCTGTATATAGTATGAATAATTAAATATGTTAAAACTGTTTCTGATTAAAAGCCTGAAATGAAAATGAATTACTATGAAGCTTCTAATTTGGCATAATACTCATCTTCATGAAAATTGCATTTATTACATCTTTTATTTGCTATAAAAAATAACTGTGTATTTTTATATAAGCATCTTCTTAAATAATAATAACAAATTATAAATAAAATCAATACTTATAAAAAGCCTTTTGCGCAAGTACATCAACTCTGTAGGGTAATAAAATACTATTTCATCTGAAAGCCATTTTTCCAATAATAATTTTCAATAAAATATATTCATACAGAACTGTTCACTATGCTTCGAGATTTCTAACTAATTTTGATGAAATAATGATAAAATATATTTCTTTGGACATCATGAAAGCTACTGTAATACCAGTTGAATTCACTAAATAATCAAAAATCAATTAATTACTAATTCCTATGTAATAAGTTCTTTACAGTTACAAAGATAAGATGACCATTCTTGTATAAAGTATTGGCAATAATTGTATAAATAAACAAATTAAATTTTCAAAAAAGGTGAAATACCTTAACATTAAAAAAAAAAATGACATGACATACTGTTTGCACAAAATATGAAAGCTATTAAATAAATACAAGTGATTTTATTCCTTGACAATTTTGAAACCATCATGCAGAACATTCCACATCCTCATATCTGAAGTGAAATAAACACAGAATAAAGGATAAAGCATTAAAATCTACAAAGCTGTTTCGCTATCATATAGCAATCTATTTTTCATAACAAATATTAGAAGTGGATTTAAATATTCAATGTTAGATTCCATATCAGTTTTTGTAAAAATACTTCCAATTTATAAACAGTGTTGTGTTTAACCAACATTAGTCTATTTTTAAACCTTAAAATGAACAGAAATCATAACTTCTATATGTGCACATGGGAAGAAAGAGAGTGAAGGAAAGTACAAAAATGATGTGATCAGGAACTCAATTTAATTCTGTATCAAGTCTATTGAATTTACATGACATTTGAAGTTATTTTTCAGGATGGTCACGGAAATTTTAAAAAAATTCCTCAAAATAAACTTGCAACTTTTCCCTGACTATTGAGCTATTAATAATTGTAATTTCTTGGCTTTCTCACAACTCAGAATCACTTTATGTATATAAGATACATTATTAAAAATAGTTTTATGTGTTATTTGATGTAAAAACATAACATATTTTCATGAAATTTAATTTTTTAAAAATGGGAAATATCCTCCCCCCCCCCAAGTCCAAAAAGCTATTTAAATAGTATATAGCATTTCTTATAAGGAAGAAGGAATACTGGAAATTTTAATAAAATATTTTGTTTCAAAACTTTTTTACGAATTCTAGAAAATATATTATTCTTAATAAAACAAATTAAATTATGTTAATTATTTTGTTTATAATGATTATTGTCCAAAATTTTAACATAGGTAAATAATTAGTGCTTTTGTATAAGCAATAGAACTACACGTTGCAGCACGTAAAATAGTAAGACTATATGCATCTAACCTATCTTTTAAGAGATTTAAACAAAAGAAATCACTAAATATTACTTTCTCTGAACAAAGATTTGTGTTTTTATAAATGAATAAAAGTACTTTAATTTTTATTCCAAATAATACTTATGTAAAATATTTATTTAAAAATAATTTAACAAAAAATGCTTACCTATTACAATTAAAATGTATAAACATAAACAACAAATATTAATTTTAAAACAATCCCTCCTGCTTTAAATGAATTAAAAAGTTCCAAAACTGTATTTTTGGAAAACTGAGTTGAGTAGTCAAACTCTTTTTGAGCCATCTCAAGAATATTATTATTTGCTTTAGTTTTTTAAGCAGATACTCTGATTCGCTTTTCAATTTTTTGCTATATTCCTATTTCAACTCCCCCCTTCTTTATACTCTTTAAACTTGACTCATGGATTCCTCACACTTTAATTGTCTTTATGCTTTAAAATTACTTATTCCACTGTTTAAAATGTTGCCATAAACCATTTTTTTTACAAAGATGTTTGTTGTTCCATAATTTTTTTATTTGTCAAAAATTCTCACTGAACAATACTACCCATATGTGAAAGTATCATTATCACCTTATATGATATGGTAGATAAGTTTTGGCTTGATATATCAGAACAGGTCAAACTACAACTTATTTGTATTCTATTTTTTTGACAATTGAACACTGATCTTTCAGTAAATTTCTTTTAGGTTTATGTTAGCAACATTCGGTTTTGGGTGTAGAAAAATGATAACACAATATCGGGGATCACTACATGTTTGGTATAAAATCTCACATGCAAGATTTTCCTTAATATTTAGATGTTTTTACGAATTTTCATGATTTTTTCAGTTCTTTCACCATCCTGTTTCTAATTGCAAACTCTAAATGATTTTGTAAAAGCACTTGCTCCCAATCTATATCAAAGACTAGCATTCCCATATCTGGCATTGCTCGGTAATGGAATTAGCAGGGGATAACAGAGCTTGGGGCACTTAGTCACGGAAATTCCCTATAATAATTACTTATTACCTATAATTTTTTCTAATTTGGGGAGAGTCCCGGACTCATATATATGCCATTGTCTTTAACCGAACCTTAATTGTCACTAACAATCCTTTTAAAGTATTCATTTTCTTTGCAAATGCAGGCCATCCACATTTTATAGTTATTCCTATGTTTAAGCAAGAACTTCTTTGTATACAACATTTTTGGGTTTTTTTTTTCTGGTGCTAAAATTATTAACCTGTTTGATGAACTGAGTCTGTAGCAAGCTACATAAAACTGGCCGTGTGAAAAACAGTCTTCTATTAAATTGATCCCTGCTACTTTTAATGTCTGTCCTTGTGACTTATTTACAGTTATTGCAAAGCAAACTTTTACAGGTAACTGCACTCTTCTAAATTCAAAAGGATAGTCTGACAGAATTAGTGGAATGTGGGGTATTAAAGCCAACTCTCCTCGAGCGCATCCAGTAATTATCGTAGCTTCGATTACATACTTATTAAGTCTAGTGTTATTGCATAACTTTGGAGGACAAAGGTTTCGTAGTAGCATTACTGGGGTTCCTAATTTCAGGTGAAGCATGTGAGTTGGAAAACCTGGAGGGTCTAAGGTGTTAAGAAACTCTTCTGGATACTGCACTGCACCATCACAATTTGTTGTATCAAAAGATTTATTGTTAATATCTGCGGCTGTATCATTTTTTTTAATGGATAAGATGGCACGCTGGCACAACCATTCAATTGACTTATTTTTTATAACATCAATAAATCAGGATAAATCTTGGCGATGAGATATGAAAACTCTGTGACTACCGTAGAGAATTCGCGGGGTATAATAATTTTGCCAGAACATTCAGGATATGTCCCATCTCCTATTTTAAGGAGAAGATTAGAAAACAATTCTGCTGATGCATCTTCATGTAAAAGAACTCTCATATTTTTATATAAACAAAGTTTGAATAAGAATAGATGCAACAATTTGATGCATGCTTTAACTTCATTTGCATGTGTTTCTCTAAGTACAACAGGTAATGTTTGAGGAAAATCTCCAGCTAGTAGAACAGTTACTTCCCCCATTAGAATTTCTTAGATTTTTGAGAGTTGCATTAAGTGCCTCGAATCCTGCTTTATAAGCCTTAGTACTCTCATCCCAGATAATAAGTTTGCAATCTTGTAAAAACTTAGCCAAATTATTCTGTTTTTTTAATACTGCACATTGGATTCTCTGAGTAATTGAGGTTAAGGGGTAATCTAGAAGCAGAATGAGCCGTCTTTCCACCCTTCATTTCAGCTATTGCAGATGATGCAGTTGCCAAGGCAATGCCTTTTTTGCTTCTGACCTTTGAAAGAAGTAAATTTAAAAGAAATGTTTTTCCAGTGCCCCAAAATGAATTTCTGAACCAGACTCAACGTTGTTATGACCTTTTGATATATGCTGGACTGTTCATCTGTTATGAGAGTCTTCAGCATTATATACCTTTTTCTTTAAATCTTCAAGATCAAAATTTGTTTCTCACATCTACTCTGTTACTAATGAGTCTCAAATTGCTGAGGCTGAGGTAAACCATAATCCATTAGGCACTGACCTCCCAGAGTCTGAACAGTGTCTTCAATCAGAATCAAGCATTGGTTGTACGCTTTGTCCTTAGTTGAAAGAGCGGAGTCTTACAGTTGTCTTTCATGCTGCAACAGTTTTTAGTATATCTTCTAAAAACTGTTGTACTTTTCCCAAAGGCTTCGTAGATCAGAGGGATGACAAAATACCAAGATAACTTTAAAAAGTTCTCGATGTTTGAATGATGAGATGCTTAAAATAGCTTCCTTAATAGTGTATTGCCACTGTTTATCATCTTCGAGTAATCCCATTGCCATGCATGCAGCTTTGAATGTAGGGTAATTATTTCATAAGACGCATAATTTTTGCTAGATTTCAAAATTGATCAGGGTTTAATCTCATTTTTGTTGATCAATGGATTAGATTTGTTATGTTTAAGAGGAAAACTCAATAAACGAGAACAGCCACCGCCACCACAACAAAAATAAATAAATAAATAAATGCATAATTTTTGTCAGATTTTTACAATTTTTCACACGATTGTAAAAAATTTATCAGATTTTCTGTAAAAAAATTTGATTAAGTTATCTTGAAAAGTTTCATCGTAATTAAATATTAAAGTGAAATTTAGCCTCTTCGTTAAAAAATCTGCCAAAAATTCAGTTTAAAAACTCGATTTTTAAAATTGTATTGCAGCATACTACATTGTATTATCTTTCAGGAAACATATTTTCTGTATTTTTCCAGCTAAGTGTTTATTTTACAGGGTCGTTCGAGAAACAAACCCATCAAAATTGACTAAAAAATCAAATCAAATCAATATTTAATTTTTGGGTCGATATTTAGTAGAATAAATTATACCTCTGTGGTCTACGATAGAAAGTGCATCTGATTCCTTTTCAATATTGAGTATAAGTTGAACGGATGCGTAACGATGGCAATTTTAAAAACATGCTTTTACAGAACGAAACGGGATGCATCAGCGATTGCTGTTCCGAGAGGCTGTGTTTCACTCGGAAAGTAGCATTACATTTTTTAACTTCACAGAAATAAGGGGGGTTAATTTATTCCTCTCAAATTAATTGATATTTCAAAAAATCCTTTCTTAATGGATACTTTCGGAATCATGCAGACATGCCCGCCAAATTTCTGCCAGTCAAAAGTCTAAGGCTTCAGCGGTATTGGCTGTGTGTTGATATATATATTATCTCAGGACATTGATTGATTTATATACATTTAGATAATAACACAAAAACTCAGCCATAAGCTTCACATACCTTGAGGAAGAGTGTTAGTATCCATTGTTTGATGACTGTTGTCCAATGCATGCTGGCTATCATCCTGAGGGCTGTAAGCAGGAGGAGGTGTTTCTGCTGAGAGAAAGGCAAGATGAGTAAGAAATTATGCAGCACACACAATTTGCAAACAAACATGTAAAAAAGCAATAATCTCCCCTAACCATTCCACCAAATTTACCTAAAATTATAAACATTTCATTAAAACACAATTCAAGGAAATTTGAAACCAATTATAGAGTATAGATAAAGAAATCTTAAAATCAATGAACTGATAAATTTTTTCTCCTGAAGATAAATTATTTGATTGCATAACTAATTACATGCTGATTTACCCAATTTGTACCAGAACTTCAAACTGATTCTTTGCTCTATAAAAAACAGTAGTCGATCATAATCATTATTGACTGTTTGATATCAAATACTTGAGATCACTCACTATTGTTAAGTAAATATTATGATACATGAAGGAGACACTGCCTGATAATGAGGTTGTTCTTATTTTAGAATTGAGTCATTATTCTTATTGCTTACACTTTATGCAATTTCGTTAAAATATCATAAATATAATGTCAACCAGAACCTGGCATCTAGATCCGAGTGACAATTCCTAATTTAACTTCTACTGTGTTGAATGAATATATAAAATTTAACAATTCCAAATAATAATTTAATTCACATCTATAACATTTAATTTATTTAATTACAGACAGATTAAAAAATATGCAGATAAAAGCTAGAAAGCAAAATTATAATAAACATATTATCAATTTAATAAATTAGTTTTCCAAAATTTTAATTAAAACAATTAAGTAATAAAATAAGCTTTTGAGTGCTCAAGAGCAAGTGTTTTACCAGAGAGTCCAAAAGGACTATTTGGAGCAGAGTTGTTGATGCTAGTGGAGGGTGAAGGAACACTGATACCCGAAGAAAGAGCTGAACTGCTGGGGCTGGGAGAAGTGAAACCCTGAGCAGAGAAGCTGACATTATGAGGCATGGAAGCATCAGAAACTTGTGGAAATACAGTCAGCATAGGATGGCCAGGAGGATATTCACTATGCCTGGGAACCAGAACAGGAGGCAGAACTGAAAAATTACAAAATATTGCAGTGAAATTTTTATTCATAGATTAAAACAACATTTTATACCTAAATCACATGACAAATTAAAGATTTTTTTAAAAAAAACTTCGTCCAATAAACTTTTAAGTTTAGATATATAATAAAAAAATTATCATTGCAAATCTACAATCTCCCCCTTTTCTTCCAGAAAATAATTTATTTTAATATCTTTAACAACTAGATTTCTTACACAATATTCTAACAAATGTTTTAAATTGCTAAAGTGCTTACTTTTTGGTTTTTATCAAAAGTATTATTATTAAGTACTACAATAATTTTCTAATAAGTCTTCATTAGGAGCTTGTAATCTAATGTCACATAATTTATAGGAAAAACTTACCTTTAAAAATAAGTTTATACAGACTGCCTATTACTAATAATTAAAACTATTTTGTAATCATATAATTTCAATTTTTATAAAACAAATAAGGTTTAACCAATTAGAACATCCATGATAAAAAGTACTAAATATATGCTTCCATATGTTAAAGAAACATTTCCTAAATGATGAAAAGCAGAGATTTAAATTTACTTGATATTTTAATAAATTTTGAAGCTAACTGTACATTTTCAAAATTTTAAAATTAATAAAAAATAACTAATTAAATGATGGAAATGTAGATATCATTTGCTATTAGTTGCCAATAAATTTGGAAACATTTATTACCCAAAATTATATTTCATATCAGCTCAAAAAGTAACAATGTATTTTTTTAATGATACTGATTTCAAAGCAGCCCTATTTTTTTTAATAACTAATACTTGAAAATTAATTTTAAAGGCAATTCATAACAGTTAAAATTAAAATCTATACATTGTACCATCCACTCATTCATTAACTTGTTTTTGTGAATTAAAAATTTATAAGAAAATATTATTTGTTTGCTTATTAATAACAGATATTTTTTTAAAGTTTTATTATTATTATTTCATAGTAAGTGCACTGTGACGACTCAAGATAAGCGAAAAGTAGGAATATAACGAACTACGTTCCCATAGGAAAATAACCCTTTGTAGCTGTGGAAGTTAAAGAAAGGGGAGAAATTTGTAAAATGCATAGAATGCAGACATCTGGTAACGAAAGTGAAGTACAGTGGTCAAGCTAAATCTAGATGTGTCCGGGTGATTTGTGAGGTCACAAATGAAATGGACATGTGTTTAGAAAAAACATTGGGGGAAGGAACAAGACATGCCCCTGTCAATAGATAAAAGACACCCGCCTTTCAAACCGGAATCATGAGGACGGACAGCAAATGGTGTTTTTTTTCATCAGGAGAAGAATGCACCAGCCAAGAGGGAGACCACCCATCTCTTTGTTAATCGATGCTTTCCGCTCTCATGTCATTGGAAAAATATCTTAGGTCAGATGATCCAATGAAAGTTGGGAATTATCCTGATTTGACATTTGCCACTGAAGATCGGCCTATGAGACCCAAATAAAAAGATTAGGAAAGAGTTGAGTTCAATTTGTTGTTTTTAGCACAAAAGCCATTTTTGGCAAAGCTGCTCCACATTCGAGTTTAAAATATTTGTATACATTTATAAAATCAAAATATGAAATGATGATAAAATCCAAATGTCTAAAAGTTTAAATACATGAATTATGAAAAATCGTAACCATGATGTAAAGTAATATACTAAGCTAAAAAGTGTGGTCAATATTTATATATGACTACAAAAACTGTTATTTTTTAAAAAACTAACTAGACAAACATGCAGGGTTTTGGACAACAACTCGCCCAATTCAGGGTGAGAACCCTGAAAACACGCAAGACGCTGGCTAGAAAATCTTGGACACTCTTTAAGAATATGTAAGACAGACATAGGGCTGTTACACTTTGAGCAGAATGGTGCTGAGTCCCCATTAACAAATGTCGGTGGGTGAATCGAGTGTGTCAAATTCTCAACCTGGTTAAAATTATGTCCAGTTTTCTGCTGTGTAAAGTTGGCCAGAAATCTATTGTAGGCTTCATTGTACGGAATTTATTATAGATTTGTGTGTCCCATTCAGTTTGCCATTTAGAATGAAAAGTGTGACATATATATTTCTTGTAATCAGAAAAAAGAATCTGTGTAGACAAGAAAGTAGTAGCCACTTTAGCAGCCCTATCATTTCCTGAAATTCCCACATGTGCAGGGACCCAACACAAGATAATTTGAAAGCCCTTTCCTAAGTTTGTCATACAGGTTAAAAATTTTAAAACTCAAAGGATGGCTGCGATCATGTAAAGATGATAGGGATTCCAAGGCACTCAGTGAATCTGTGTATATTATATATCTATCTGCAGTAGAATCGGAAATAACTGACAAAGCTTTTAAAATAGCTGTTAACTCAGCTGTAAAAATGGAACAACATGGATTAATTCTATAAGCTATTGTGGAATTTGAAATAATACAAGCAAATGAAGTATGATCAGAACCTCTAGAGCCATCTGTTAAAATAGGTTTAAAATGACGATATTTTTGACGACAGTCAGCAAAGATTTGTTGATAAATGATATCTGCAGTATTTTGTTTATCAAAATTTTGAAATGGATTCAAGTGCTGTATACCATGAGTTATCCAGGGTGGTAAAAGAAATGATTATTCAGAAACTATTTGTTCCCTCTTTAGATGCAGTTCTGAAACTAAAAGAGTCATTCTCTCAAAGAATGAAGGTAATAATGATGGTCAAGCAGCCTGAAGGCATTGTACAAATCGACTCTGATTAAAATTATAATAGGGATTACCAGCGTTCAATAAAATCTTAAAATAATAATGGAGAGACAATATCTGCCTTCTGACGGATAAAGATGGTTCACTACATTCTATATACAAACTTTGTACAGGCGATGTTCTAAATGCTCCAGAACCACAATTGTACAGCAGCATGATAGACAGTATCAAATTTTTGCAGAACCATAGACATTGCTACCATAGTCAAGTTTTGATAAAATTATTGCTCCGTAAATGCGAAGCAAAGACAAATGTTCAGCATGCCACGAAGTGTTAAAAAGAACTTTTCAAATATTCATAGATCTTTCACATTTTTTTCTTAAGTAAATTACACGAGATGCAAACGTAAACTTTTTGTCCAAGATCAGTTCCAAAAATTTAACCTCATGATGATGATGATGTCGTGTCCTCTTTTTACCGCGGAAAGAGGGGTGCAGTAGCTTCTGAGGGTATGAACCCCTGAGCACCCGAGGACAGAAGTCTGACTTCTAGCTCCTATGAAGATGAAACACACACACACATATGCTTGCACAGCCCCTTTTTACAGGGGGGCACATTCACACGTCTCACAGATAGCACACAGAAGAACAACCATGCCCGAACCGGGACTCGAACCCGGGACCTCCAGAACATGAGGCAGACGCGCTACCTCTGTGCCAGCAAGCCGGCATTTAACCTCATCAAGTACTTTAATAGGATGACCTTTAAAGTAAATCTCCGGTTCAGGATGGAGGCTGCGTTCTCAACAGAAGTGTACAGCATTGGATATTTTCGAAGAGAATGGAAATCCATTCTTATCACACCAACCAGTGAGTAGATTGATTGCAGTTTGAAGCTGCCTTTCAATGAAAGCCATACAATTCCCGGAAAAAGAAATGTAAAGGTCGTCTACATAAAAATAACCTTTTACATATATAGGTAATTAGTTTAAAATGACATTAATTTTCAAAGCAAAAACAGTAACACTTAAAATTCTTCCCTGAGGAACGCCTTCCTTTTGTACAAACACATCAGAAAATTCTGAACTCATCTTAACTCTAAAAAATCGTAACTTCAGGAAGTTTTGGATAAATATTGGCATGTTTCCTCTTAGATTACAGCTGTAGAGGTCCTTCAAAATGCCAAGCTGTGTCATAAGCTTTTGAAATATCAAAGAAAATAGCCACTAAATGATTTCTACGAAGAAAAGTATTTCGCACTTCAGTTTCCAGACTCAACAAGTTATCCGTAGTTGATCGTCCTCGTCTGAAGCCACTTTGAAAGACGTTTAACATTTTGTTACTTTCTAAATAGTATACAAGTCTGCGATTAACTATTTTTTCTAACAGTTTGCATAAACAGTTGGTCAGAGCAATCGGTCTATAGCTAGCAGGGTCCGAGGGATTTTTACCAGGTTTCAGAATGGGTATGACTATTGCTTCTTGCCAGGAGGTGGGAAAATATTGTTCTAGCCAAATTCTATTATATAGAATAAGCAGATTTTTAAGAGAAGGTTCTGAAAGGTTTTCAATCATATTATAACTTATATTATTTGGTCCAGGTGAAGATTTGTGTACACGTTTGAGGGAGGTTTTAAGTTCACAAAGTGTTAATGGTCTGTTATATGAAACGTCTATTGTAGTCTTGAATTCGTTTTTTCCCCATTAAAATTTTATTGTTTCAGAACGTTTTGTGCAATGTTTATTACTACTTGTGCCTGCGAAAGCCAAAGCTATAGAGTTAGCTATATTTCGTAGAGAACATACAGGAACATTATTTTTAAGCAAGATTGAAATACCATGACTTGCTTTTTAACCCTATTACTAAGTGGTTTACTGGAAAGTGAAGGGGTGATGGAGTTCATATATTTCTCCCACTAATCACGTTTACTACATCTTTGAATCCGCCTAGAATTGGCTTTTGCCTTTTTAAAGCGAAAGTAGTAGCCAGTAGTGGAGTACCTACGGAACGTATCACAGATGGGTTTTTTTGCAACTTATATGCTTTTTGAAACTTGTTGTTTCACCATACTTCGCCTGTCTCCTAAATTTTGTCGAAGATTTAGGAATTGAAGCATCTGCTGCAGCTAATATAACCTATGTAATTTGTGCTACTGCTGTATCTATGTTAATATTATTCACTATTTCCCCAGTAATATTTGCTAATGAAGTGAATTCAGTCCAGTTGGCCACATCTAATTTATATCTTGGAGAACTGTGAGTAGTAGACGAGTGATATCTTCTATTATCATTTAATACCAAGGGAAAATGGTCACTGTTTTGTAAATCCTTATCTATTTGCAATGTAAAAAAAGGGTAGAAGAATGGAGAACATATTGCTAGATCTAATGAATGAAAACAATTTATAGGTGCATGAAAGTAAGTCTGCTCATCATTGTTAAATAGACAAAGGTTATGATCACCCATTCCTTATAGTTGATTGTAGCCGCTGAAGCCATCCAGAAAAATGAAAGGTAGAGGAAGTTGAGAAACATGATTATCTAGAATAGACTGTCAACACTGTTTGCATGACTGCTTACCTCGGCAATTATGAACGATGTGACCAAATTTTTGACAATTGTAGCAATGTAACGGGTTTGGAATAAAGGGACATATTGGACAATTGTAATATGCAATTTTGACAGATTTGGGCAACACAGGTTAATTAAATGTTAACTTAAGATGCATTGACAGGACAAGTTTTCCATCTAGTTTAATTTTAATTCTTTCAACTGTGCTGACATTTTGAGATTTTAAAGCTTCTAAAATAGAAGATTCTGAATCGTTTTGCAAGTCTCTTGGAGAGACATTTCCACAAGAAGTATTGAGTGAGTTATGTAGACAGACTGATACTTCATGATTTCTGATATTTTTTAATTGCATAATTTTATTAGATTGCTCAGCATATGAGACCTCAACAAGGTCATCAGAAAAGCATTTCTTAATATTTTTTGGTTCACCAATAATGATAACAATTGTTTTGTGAATCAAGATTGGAGACATAGTTTTCATAGTATCAAAAAGAGATTTAACAATAAAAAAACGAGAAGAATCAAGACATTGACATTGAGATAATGGACCCAAGAGAAGGGAACAAAAATTTGGGTCTCAACGGCAGCACCCACCATCGAGCCCAACAAGGGAAGGCAGTTGCCAGCCCTGGGCATCCCAGCCTTGGTACCCACCTTAATGCTGGCCAGGCCCTACACGATAAGGGCCACTTCCGGGAACGTTGACCACTCTTAACGCCAAGCCCCGGAATTTAACCTCTTTGGTTTGATCCCCTAGAGCATACTAGCCATATAACTAGAATACCAGCCTATTGATACATTCAGGACCAAAATGCACCTCCCATTTTAAGGGTCACCATGAACAGCTAACAAGTGAGGACTTTTGCTGCACATGTGAAGCAAGAAGTTAACAGAGCAGCAACAGCTTCTCATGGGGAGATGTCTCGCTTGCCGTCGAAGGATGGAAGAATCAGGGTAACAGCAGAAGGCGTAGAAGAGAGTTAACAGAAAGTGAGTAAAGATCCCCGAGAACCTCGGGATTGGGACACCTGTACTCAGGAAAGAGATGGACAAAGGAAAGGAAGTCGGTTGACAAAGCGACAGCTAGTGATCGGAGCTAAAATTCAGCTTGGAGTTCAGGGTAATATTCTCAGGAGAGAACTTGGAGTGAACATGTCAGCCACGCCTTGTAGCTGAGCAAAGTTCATCGGAACTTTTGGACCACCTTGTGTCCCGCCTGAAGTGTGAAAGCTCATCTTCTGCAGTTCATCACCTTAAGTTACCGGAAATCCCAGCAGGTTAATCGACGAACAGATTATCCTGAACCTCAGGTTGAATCTTGAGGGATTTTCAAGAACTTCATCATATCTCTTCAGCCCCGACAGAGGCTCCTTACTTATCTGAACCACAGCACTTACCCCTAGTGGAACTCTGAACTGAATTACTTATGTGCCAGTACAATTATTAACCAAGCAGATGTACCAGTGTAAAATATATATGTATTATAGCTGGAAATAGATTTTTATTTCTCAAGGACCCGAGTTGGTTTTTGGCGCAACTTACAGTAGCCCTAGCCAAAAACGCTATAGCACCATTTATTAATCATGTAAAATGACACAGTGATGTTTGATTGCTATGTAACATATGATATTTTATTTACTGTCTAGTTTTAACAGAATAAATACACATTAAAAAAGACAAAACATTCTAAATGCATTTTACAGAAGAGTCCTAAAAAAATTAGCAATTGTTCTAGAATTATTCTTAAATACCTTTCCTCCTGAAATAACGTTAATAAATAAAAAGTAGATTTAACTTTTGATGTCTCAACTCAAGGTGTTCAATGCATTTGCAGAATGCATCAAGCCATTGAACAAAAACTGGAAATTGGATAGAATCCAATGAATTACCTAAAGAAAGGAAACAACATTTGGTTGATTGATTACAAGCAATCATTTGGTGAAACAAGAATTTTGAAAAAAAAGAGAAAAGTGCCACTGACATCACATATAGAAAATTAATCCATTTCAGGAGCACCCCATTTCAAAGAAAATCGGATGCTTATTTAATATCACAAAACAATCGTAGTGGGATGTGAAAACATGGAAATTGGGATAATGTAAAATGAAAACATTATGTATACATTAAGGAAATTAAAAAACATTTCATAACAAAAACTACATGGATACTGAATGTATATCTCAATTTTCCAAAGAATAAATCAATAAATGATAAAAAAAAATTATAGGAAAAAAGCATCTTGATGAATTTTAATGTTAAGAGAATTCAGTATATATTAAACCAGTTTTTGAAAAGAAGCTGATTAGATTATGCAACCGGTAGCACTTTTTACTTTTATTTAGCCATAATCATAAAAGAAAAATTATAGTGAAAGAATATAAAATGCATGATCAATATATAAAAAAATAAAACTGTTCTTATTAATTTTTAAAAAGAAAGAATGATCTTAGTTTTTGTTTAAGCAACACATTTATTTTGCAATATTAATGGAAAAAAACTATACAAAACTATGATACAAGAGAATGACAATCTAATTATCCAGTGGATTATTTATTCAACTGGACGGTTTAAATTGAATATTCGAGAAATTTAGCAATAATTGAGAGTAATTATTAAAAAATCTGAATTTTTAGCAAAATTACTTAAGACATAATTTCTTTTTTTTTAAATTAAAATTTTATTGATCAGATATTGACCATATATTTAATGACTGCTAACATTAAAAAAATGAAATTGTTTCAGATGTTCAAAAATCCTTAAAATTTGTTATTAAAAATTTTATTCCCAATTTAATTCAGACTGTGCAAATTTTGATTATAAAAAATGCTTTGGAATAAATTTGTAATTGCAATTATAATGGTTTAGAAATTAGAACAGCTGCAGTCAATAAATTGTTTTATCAATCTAATTTAACCAGGTGAAAAATGAATCAGCAATCTGTTTAAGAAATTTATTAGATGCTACTAAATAATTTCTAAAAAAAAAAAAAAAAAAATCATTTACGAATACAAAATAAAATCGCAGCATCAAAATATGAAATTTTTTTCAATTAAATAAAAATTGAACTGACTTTTAGGTCACTAACCATAAAAAGAAATTTTTGTATGCTGTCTCAATTTGTAACCAATAAAATAAGGGTGGATTTATTATTTTCAAAATTACATAAAAACATTTACTGCATAAAAAAGAAAAATGTTTTAAAGGTATAAATTTCAAAAAAGACGATAAGAATGAATTTTGCAAATTGTATTAAAAAATGTTGCCTTTGTCTCTCTATTCTTTTTTTTTTTTTTTTGAAAAATTACTAGAAGCATGAGCACCAATAATATATCTAACAAATTAATCATGTTTAACGTTAATTTGAAATCATACAGCATTTTGTTAAATTTGTGTTCACATAAGAAAAAGATGTTAAAAGAAAATAATAATATCAATTTTCGGCAGATTGTATGTCATAATGTATAAAGAGACTTAAGAAAATTATTACAATAACAAATGATACTGGATGATTCAACAAAAAGATTGTCAAGTAGAAAAAGCCTAAAACACGTAACAATGTGAGATACGAAAAAGCACAACAATGATGCAAACTATGGTACTACATCAATTTGATGTTCGAAAATAAAGGTGGGGTGAATAGTTCTATAAACACCCTTTTACATAAAAGAGACTCTGTAAAGCTACAAATCATAACAAAGACATAAGCTAGGATTTAGTTAGGTTGCGTTTTTTCCTAGTACACAAAACCATATTGACTAATCATGTTCACAGTTTGTTTTAGAGAAAAAGAGAGAGAGAGAGAGAGAGAACAGTTTTAGCAAAAATATCATGCGTTTATACATATATGTAATAAATTAGATATAATAATTAGCTTAACATTCCATAGTCTATTTGATTTACAAGTAAAGTTCGAAATGCCATTCAATAAACTAATTGCAATGCTGTCTGAAAAGAGTCAAATGTATCTGTAGGTTGAGAACAAATGTTTCAATATTTTGTCCTTTAAGACCACTGGTGTAACTGTCAAAAGACCAGGGATACACATATGGCCCACAGGCCAAAATTGGCCCAAGTAGCTTTTGAAGTTGACCCGCGAATGTTAATAAAATAAGATTGATTTAAAATGAAATGAGACTTTTTCAAATAAACAGGATAAAAATCTGATACAAAAACGATTCTACATCAGAATAAATAATTTACAGTTGTTCTTCAAGTTTATTTACTTTTTATTACGCCGCTTATCAGTTTGCCCCTTTCATGGCTACCTGCAAGTACAATTTTCGTATAGGAAAAGCTTACAGACATGAAAAATTTCCACACATGAAAATGCAGTATGAGGATCAAATTCAAACTTTGTGTAATGCATTAGATGACTGATTTTGAAAAGTGCCAAACAAAAATTGACGAATTTTCTATAGATGCAAATCTAGTGGCTGAGAGTATACAGTTAATCTTAATTGAATTAATAAATTCTGATTTTTTCGAAAATCAGTTAAAAGAAAAATCAATATTAGAATTTTATAAAGATTTACCCAAGGAATTTTCATGCTTAAAGTAAAATGCATCAGCATGTGCAACTTTCTTTGGCAGAACATTTGAGAGCAAACTTTCTCACTAATGAATTTAAACAAATAAAAAATAAGAAACAGAATAGCTGATGAGAACCATTCTTCTGTTTTACATATTGTCCCAATCAAAACCATCTTAAACCCATATTAAATCAATAACTTAAAATATTCAGTCCCAGCCATCTCATTAATTTTTACTAATTTGGTTATTAATTTTTTTAATCAAAATTTAAATTGTATCCTCTGTATAATTACCAAACAGTTTTCCTCTGATATTCTATTCCAAGTTTGCCACTTTTTTTAGCAGAAATCTTTTTTTTTTTTAGGAAAAGTATTTTAATCATATTTATAATTTTTGTGTTTTATTCATTTATTTATTACATAATTCGTGCATGAATAAAATAAGTAAAACAATAATAGTAATTCAATCGTATTCCCATAAAAAAAAACATTTTCAAGTTTATAACGTGTTAACATTCACATGCTGCTTTGGCCCTTAGCATGATCCTATTTCGGCCCCTCATCCTGAAAAGGTTGTGCATCCCTGCAAAAGACTAATTAGAAAACTGTGCAAATTAATGTTGTTGTTTTGCTGTAAAATGGAAGGAGGGGTGCAGTTACTTCTGAGGGTGTGAGCACCTGAGGCCTTATAGCTCACAACGTCACAAATCCTTGCCTTATAGCTCACACACGTCACAAACCCTTTTTACCCTTTTTATGGGGTGGCCTTCATTCATTCATGCACAGATCGTAATTTAGATCTGGAACAGAGAACGATCACCTCTGAATCAGTACCCCCAGAGGTACTACTCTCGACATGGAGGTCTTTGTGACCACAACAGATATAACGAGCACCAGCCACACACCAAATGTTATAAAAATATTTACCAGGACTTTCCACTCTTTTGTAATGGTAAGGATTTATGCACACTTCCTTCTGTTTAGCAGAAAAAGGATATTCACACATCTCTAGAGGCTTTAACTCGTGGTGAGACTGCAAGTCTGGCCATCTCCAGACACGGCAATATATCACGTGAGGCAACCCTTTGCGATGAGACACCTGAAAGAACATTATTTATTTTGAAATAAGTTGTCTATTTGCTTTAAAAATAAGCCAGGGATTATTCCTTTAAACAATTTCTGAAATTATTTACCTAGAATTGATTACTAAGCCAATATATATAATGCTTAAATTTTTAAACAAAGTAACCTGAAATTTGAAGGAAAGTTATTAAAGATTTTTTTAAAATTGATTCATTTCACATTGCACACATATGCAGACACAAAAAATACACAATATATTAGTTACTTGTAATCGTCCATCTAAAGACCTTGGTATGGTGACACATTTACTTTGCTGTCCAGGACAACTGAGTGCTCGCTCAAGTTCCTCTATAGCTCCTTTTTTCTTCTTCAGTTTTTTCACTAATGAATCTACAGCTTTCTCAGCCCACTTTTCTTCTTCATCACCTTGTTTCCAACCAAGAAGTTTCTTCACTGCAGGACTTGTGAATGAAAATAAGCTGTTCAATGTGGCCATAGCTCATGTAATACTTCTAAAAGAAAACCATTTTTTTTTATTCTTTTTTTTTTCAATCTTCAGCTTTATTCTGAATGCATTTTTATCATTTCAACATTAAACACAATAACTGATTGTTTAATGAACTGATGGCAATGCTTCATATTTAGAAGAACTCAATGACATAAGTATCAATATACCAATCAAATAAGAATAAAACCTTTTTACTGATTACTGTAAGCAGTCTCGCAATAAGTGTCACTATATCATTATATATATCATTATCAAGTTATAATAATTTGAAATTCTGAGAGACATTTTCAAAATCAATTTTTATTTATGCATTCAAAAATTTTAAACTTGATTATTCAGAAGCAATAGGTTAAAACATCATTAATATAATACAAAATCTGTTTCAGTATTAACATTAAATCTGCATTTAATAATTTTTTTTATATAAATTGAATCTCAATGTATATAGGATTATGTATCAAAAGTATATTTTAAATATAAATCAATTTACCTGTTTAGTCTTTTTAATAAGTCAAAAAGAGATAGCCAAAGATAAGGAGCATCTTATGGAGAATATTTCCTAAAATTAAAAGGATTTTATCTAATAATTGTTTCATCATGCCAAAGAGATTTAAAAATAAACGATGGTAGTGATATTTTTATGTCACTAGTCTTCTTATTTAATAAAAATGAAAACATATGAATGAATGATAACATTTAATACAAGTATGAAAAATATACAAATTAAGAATAAATTGGAAAGAAGAAACACCAAAATAATCTTAGATTAGATCAATTAGAAAATTTTATCTTTATATAGAATACTTAGTTGAATAATGTATTCAATTTTTATGATATTGACATTTTAAGACATAAAAGGTTTTTAAACTATAATTAGATAAAACTTTCAAACAAAGCAATACATTTAAGTGCTTCAAAAATACAATTTTATAAATATTTTATGTTCAATATTTTTTAATCACAAAATTAAAAATGAAATCCCTTCCCAAAATACAATGAGACTGTCTTTCATTTATCAACTCATTTACAATGTCAAAACTTTTGTACGAAAATCATTATAAAGGAAGGCATTTGAGGTAGAAAATCATATCCAAGAATTTTAATAAATTATCCAATAATAATATAGGGTCCATAGTAAAAACTTATTGTACTGATCAAGTATCTTATAGGGAAAAAAAACCTCTTTGTACAGTCATTAACAAAAGTCTGCAATTTTGCAATTTATTAATAATAGAGTTTAAAAACATTTACAAAATTGAAGTCAATGAAATTCACTTAAGAGTTCAGGTTTGTACAAAAGGACAAACTGATTAACTTAGTTGAATAATTACCAACTTGAAAGAGACTTTTCAATACGTTTATGTCTTTCTATGAAATTGTTATCAAATTTCATTAGAAACTCCCAGTAGTTCTTGAGATATACTTAACACTGTGTTTTAAAAACTCTAACAAAAATAGCCAACTTGCTAAAGACTATTAAGTAACTATCAGTCAGTTAACAGAAAATAAAATCTTTCTATTTACTTTTATTTGTAGATATTTCAGAAGAACCTTTTTTTTTTTAATTTTTAGATTTATCTTTAATATAAGGATGAGTATTGAAATTATAAACATTTCATTCTTTTTAATTAAACACTGAGGCATTTCCATAATTTCTAAGTTTTTTAGATGATCTCTGACAGATTAGTGCCAACTTTAAAATTGTAATTAATAGCTAAAGATGGAGTACAAAGAGTAGGATCCAAAGATTGAATTATTTTTAATTGAAGGATGACATGAGGAGTATAGTAGATGTTTATTTCCCAGCAAGTGTTAAAAAAAATGGTGTTTTATTGTCTTGTTTATTTATTTTGAGGTCAGGTTTTATTTTTGAAATTTTGGAGGATTTGCAAGTAGGATTTGATACTAATGCAAGTTTCTGAAGTTATATTAAGAAGTTAGTTTAGGGTAAAGAATTTTAAAATATACAGAGCAAACTGTTTTGGAGAGATCCCCATTGGAGTTCAAGCTATGTTGACATATATGAAATACGAGTTGAGATATCTGAATCCCTGCCCTTTAATGCATAACATGTAAAAATCTCTTTTTTTTGTTTCTAGAAAGGATGCATATTGCTTTTCTCTCTTTTTCAATATTTCATTTTGAACAATTTCTTGAAAAAAGTACATAAGAGGATTCAGCACATATTTGCAAACACTGCAGTATATGTAATCAGCTCTGAAGAATTTAGATGCTTCTGAAGTTTTAAAGATCAAAATGAAATGTTTGAAAGGTATTAGGCTATTGTCAGACCTAATATTCATCTGATTTCAAGTGATGAACTTTGAAATACTTTCAAAAACAGAATCTGATTTCAGTGTTGCATTTCAAATGACATCATATAAAAAGATAAGAGATTGATGTTTTATAAGATTGAGTGAAGAAAAGATAAATTACTTTGAGGTTTATAATCAAAACTAACACTTTATAAAATCAAATATCATCAAAAAAGACGACTGGTATACCAAAAAATCGATTTATTAATCCTAAATTAGCAAAGGCATTAGCACTTGTTTTTTCATTTATAAAACCAGCAAAACATAATTTGACATTTTTACTTCAGCAATTGATAACCTGATTTATAGACTGAGTTAATACACATAAAAAAGAATTGTGATATCAATAAAGTTACTTGTGCGAGTAATAAAAATCACACCAATTAGGGGGGGGGGAGGAAGGGAGGACAGGTTCCATGGTTTGGGCATGCCCAATACCAGCATATACTTTGATATCATTTAGGATTTATATACTCAGGGCCAATTCTAGGAACATAGACCATCCTTAATAGCAAATTCTGGAAGTTGGCCACTTTTATTTGTAGATATTTTAAATAACTACTGAGTGTAATAATAGTAAACTAAAAATTTAAGAATTATTAATAGAAAGTATAAATATTCTCTTATGCTAACTGAAAACAGGATAATGCCACACTCAAATTATCTGAATTTTTTTAGGCCAACATTTTTGATATCTCCAAAACTTAGAAAAACCTGCTTTTTCACATAAATACAAAACAAAATAAAACTCTCTGGTTTTAATATTAAAAAAGTGATTGAAAAAAAAAGATTAAATTTTTATTAAGAAAGCAAAATTGGCCCAAATAAACAAATTTCTAAAGGACAAGAATATTTAAAGAAAATGCAATGAATGAAAGTGTACAGATTCTAGTATAAATTTCAACACAATGATTTTACACAATTACAATTCAAAATAGTACAACAAATTGCAATACATACAGCCTTTAAAAGGCTATTAAAAGAGACATTTTCTTTTCCTATATGCTCAATATTCTTTTCTTAATGTGTATATTAAATTAAGCTTTATGACTATGCATTTGATTTTATTATATACTAGCCGCCGTTGGCGACCAGTCGGTTCGCCAGTATTAATGCTCGCTAATATTTTATGTAACTGTGTCTCATAACAGATTTTTCAACAAAATAAACTTAAACCAAACAAATTTTGATAATCATATAATTCATTTATAGTATTATTTATTATTTTCTTCAGATGATCTGTTCACTGACTACTCATCTTTCTCTTTCTATCTGAGCAATGATTGTCCCGGAATTGATATTTTACTTAAATGGTGGAGGGAAAGGTCTAAAATTCTGTTTTTATAGAATAATGACATTCAAATTTTCATAAATGTAAACACACTAAACAAATAAAGACACAATTGGTTTTCAAGAGATGCAAAAGCTTAAAAACAGCTTGGAAAATGCCTCGCACAGACGAAATAATGGTGACACACACAAACTCTTCTTTTCTTTTCTATCCTTTTTTTCTTCACTACTTTTTTCTATAAACCCCTTTTTTTCCCTTTATTATTTTTTTCTTCCCTGCCCAGACTTTATTTTGAGCAGGCATAGATTAAATTTCCATACAGACTAATAATAAAAGCAACTATTTTCTTCCTTTTTTAAACATCCAGTTATCTATGAATGAAAACCAATTGACTTTGTGTATTTCTTCTAAACAAATCATAATTTATTACTTCCTGATATCTTATTCAGTTGGTGTGGGGGAAGGCAATGGAGATTTTTGGTGGGAAAGTAAGAAAAGTGTCATTTTAACTATTTTCCTCGCAGTTTTTTTCTCTCCAAACGAACCATCCTCGTGTCTTAACGAAAATATTTTTAAAAAATTAGCCGAATCGGTCAAGCCGTTCTCCAGTTTTGAACTTAGCAACGCATTTCGAGTTGCATTTTTATTAATATAGATAATGTCTCAAAAAACTAAAAGAAAAAAACATTCTCCCCCCAAATAATAAATACTTTTAATGAAACTTTTTTTAAAAACTGCACTTCTAAAAATAATTTTCAAAAATAAATAGGGTAAGTAATATTATTCTAATTTACAAATCATAGGACATATTAGAAAAATAGTGATACCTAATGTAAACTATAAATTTATCTTATATTTAAATTATTTTTTTAAATATGCAGCATTTCAAATAATTTTCCAGCCATATTCTGTCAATTATATAAAAACAATCTAATAATTTAGTAAAACTCATTATTTATTTTAAAATTTTAAGCATTTATGTCATTTTTAAATGAATTTTTCTGGCCTTTATTTTATCTATTCATAGATCATACCATAAACATTCTTCTCTGGTTAAAAACTTTTTATTTGCAACAATATGTAAAAGATAAACAGACTTGCATGCAAAACATGATAATTTTGTATAGTGAATTTTATATTCCAGATTCATAAAACAAATTTACTAGAAAATAATATGAGACTTATTAAACTAAAGTCAGTTTCCTAATTAGTTTTTAAATAAATGTAACAACTCATGTAAAGATACAACTCTAATTTATATAAATATCATTCATACCTAACAGTATTTTTAAGTTCCATAGCAAAGAAATATATTTTAATTCACCAAGAAAATTTTTCTTTTCTAATGATCATATAAAAACAACTTAATGAGGCCAATAAAAGCAAATAAAACTAATTTGAAATACTTATTTCATAAAACTTCCTTATAGCAATATATCCACCCCCCCAAAAAATATAAATAAAATATTAAAATGAAATCGACTACGCATATTTCAATGTATTATGTCGGAACATAATTTCTTGAACGGCCAAGTATCATGTGCTTGTGCAAGTTAAATTATATTTTTATTCATTTTGATTGTTTTATTGAATTAGTAACTTCAGTTTTGCAAACGATAAAAAAAACTTTATTTTTCCTTTATTGTTAAAAAAAATATCATATTTTCTATTTCATATAATCACAAGCTCAAAATTACATTTTTAAAAGTTTTATTTTCTATAGTCATTACCTTATTTTTTTTATTTTAATCAGAGCTTTAGAAAATGCAATGGCAACACATCTATTGCCTCTCCCTCTCATATTATTTCTGGTATCGATGCCTCTGAGAGGTAACTGTTGTATGATAGGGAGAGTGTTTTTAACCTTTTGGTATGACACGATCTTTTGCACTTGGTCTAGACCAAGGGGATCAGCAACAACAACACACATTATTAAAAGCTGATTTTTTGAGATGCTTGTGCAGATAATAAAATATCAATTTTTCACCTATGGATTTTTTTTGATGCCAAAAACCTCATCCCCCCCAAATAAAAACATTTTCTGAAATGATAATAAAAGTAAAGATATGGAATTTTCAATCATCTGTTTGAAACCTTATATTAAAAAAAAAAAAAAAGCTTTCCTTTAATAATGCTACTAAAAATAGTTTTTTTAAAAAAGAATTTTATAATCATCATAATTTTTTTCCACAAAAATTATTTACTTTCCCGTTTATATATCTTAGTTTACCAATTACTGTAAAGGCAAAAGCAAATAAGTTAACTTTACAGCGTACAATATATTTTTAAACAGCAATGAAGTCATTTAAGCAAATATATTATAATAAACAAGAATATGTTTTGCATAAATTTTCTCATGCATTAAGTTTGAATATCAGCATGTTAATAATTTATTAGTTTTAAAATCATTAATTAACTTTTTTAATAACCTAAATTGTTTTATGTGTGTATTTCATATGTAGAGAAACAAAAAGTAAAAAAAAAAAAACAATAATATACATTTCTAATTGAGTCATGTAATTAGTGTTTCCAAAATACATCAGTTGAATGAAAAATTGGTTTTTCCTTCTATAAATTATACAATTTTAAATTATTGCATAGAAGGCTTCAAAAACTTATTTAGAAAACATGAATACAGATTTTTTGAAAATTTTTAATTTACAATAAAACAAACTAATAAATAAATAAATAGGAATGGATATGTAAAAAGATATTAAAAATATAACTAAAAGTTTATTTCTCTTCCTTCCAAAAATACAAATTAGGCAATTTTCTTCCTCATATTTACAAACAGATATTAAACTCTTCATGGATATAAATCTTATACAACTAAGCTAACAATATACTTCCAATAATAATTTTTAAAGTATAAGAATTTTTAAAACAATAATAGAAATTAAGAAATAGAAGATATGAAATCATGATTACAGCAGACAGCAGTAATAAGGTTTAGATTAATTTATTATTTTATTTAATAACGAAGTTGTTCAAGATTATTTCCATATTAAATATTTTAATACACAAAATCTTTATATTGTCAGAAATATTTTCTAATTGATACACAAAAGATCACCAACTATATATATATATATATATATAACTATGGATAATTTTTTGTTTAAATTATAAATATTTATTATATAGATACTTCAAACGTTATTCACAAATATGGAATATAAGAAAGGTTTTAATAACTTCCAAGGCAGTTGAAATAAATCAATAATTACTTCTGATATAAACCGTTAATTTTCCCACTCTTATATCATTTTTTAAAAATTTTATTTATGTTTTCTGACAACACCTCTTTATTGTATTATTGTTTTTCAAAAATTGTCTCTAAAATTAATTAAATTTAAAAAATTGAATAAAAATTATATGGTAATGAAATTGTAATCAATTAAAAGGTCAATTTGAAAATGGCAGAAATATTTCTCAAAGAAGAGTTTTCTTCCAAGTTATTGCAAAAAATAGGAAAATTTTGATTAATTTTTAATTAATAGAATATTTAATTAAAATTTATTTTTGGAAAATTCCCAATTTACTTTCTTTAGTCTAAAATATGAAATCTAAAGAGTTGGGTTCGAATTGACTCAATTATTTAAAAGGAAATATAGAATATACATAATCATAATAACTTAATTATATTTTAAGATTTTTACACCATATTAAGAAAGTTTAACATTTTTTCATTAAATTTTGAACACCAACATTTTAGACAAGTTTTTTTACTTATCTAACACTACACATCATTACCAATAATTGCATAAAAATATTAAATATTGTGATTTGATTAGCTAGAGTCAAAATTAAACTTCCATAAATGACATGTTACATATCATTCTAGCAGAATACAATGATAAAATGAGACAAATTCGATGAAATATAACGCAATTTGGTGCAAATAATTAAATAAAGGACATACAATTTTCAATTCAGTGCCTTCTTATAAAATATTGCATATAATTGATGGATTTGGTAATCATTATAGTGAATAAATGATAATACTCAGGAAAAGAAGAAAAAAAAAAACATTCTTCACTAAATTTGTTTACAGGATAACTGAAAGAAAAAAGTTGCAATCATATTTTTCATTAGATTTTCCCAGATACACATTCTTTTTAAAGAAATCAAACAGTTACTTAAAAAAAATAGTGTTGAGTCTAGAAAACACATTTCAATATATTTAAAAAAAAAAGAAATGTAAACACAACTAATGTTTTAAAACCATATAATTAACGAATATTATGTCGCTATTGAATGTTATTGATATTTTTATTTTGTACATTCACAGAAATTAGGAATAGTTATTTTAAAGAAGAGCAAATATTAAAATAAAATCAATCTAAACGATATAATCATTTTTATGAGAATGTAAAAATGATTTTATGATAACGTTAAGAAAAATTTTAATGTCAAACACCATTATCAACCATAAACACCATTATCTTCACAATTCTTTCTAAAATATAAT
Organism: Argiope argentata; assembly: GCA_026289955.1. NCBI lineage: Eukaryota > Metazoa > Arthropoda > Arachnida > Araneae > Araneidae > Argiope > Argiope argentata. The sequence goes on along the minus strand of JAOUZG010001254.1, from coordinate 1,051,013 downwards.
CAAATCAATAAGTTTAAACTATTGCTGATAACTTGGCTTACGTCATACTTTCTATTACTCACTTATTAAGAACAAGGCTAATATTATGTGTGCTTTTTTTCTTGTTATTACTATTTGCTAAATAGTAAACAGAATAAATAATGGAAACGGAATTGTATAAAGTTCAGAGATAAGAAGAGTACAATTTAAAATAAAAAAGACAGCAACCAATACTTTACCAGTATTACTAAAACAAAAATTTTAATTAAAAAAATTCAATTATAAATATAAGGTCAAAATCACACATTACCTATGCAGCGTCTAATGGTAACACTGGCGACAGCCTGACTGGAGATTTTTTTCTCCCCTCCCGTCGAATGAAACGATGCTGCCAAATTTTTGAGTCAAAAACAATGGAAGAGAAAAACATTTGTAAAATAAATCAGGGTTTCTCAAGAAAATTGGAAGAAAAAAAGTTCTTTCTAAAATATAATCAAATCAATAAGTTTAAACTATTGCTGATAACTTGGCTTACGTCATACTTTCTATTACTCACTTATTAAGAACAAGGCTTTTTAAGAACACTCTTTTGAAATCTAAAGATTTATAATATTTTAATTAATTTAAACCTCCCAAATTAAAAAAAAATATATATATATCGCATTCTACTCTCTCTATATATAGTATTGATTAAATTTTTTTGCATTTATTAAAAAGGATTTTTGAGTCAGATACTAGGTATATTTCTATTCCCTAATATTAGTACTTTAACAGAGATTTCTATATTAATTGTTGCTTCACTTTGAAAACACTTGCTGCAGTAAATCACATTGATAGTTTAGATACGACTGTAACTGCCGTGGGAAACACGTGAACCTTGTTGAACGGAATGAGTAAAGTTAATTTTTACAAATAAATATTCATGTCCATTGTTTCTGTTTAAATCGGCAAAAGCTATATTACGGATTATAAAGCGGAAAATACACCTTTATTCTCTCCTTACAGATAAATTCATAGCTACCAAAAATGTCTAAAGTAAAAAGGAATAAAAAAAATCAAGAAGTTATTGAGAAGCAAGGATTACGTTTCAATACTTCTTTGGGGCAGCATATTCTTAAAAATCCTTTGGTCATCAATAGCATGATTGAAAAGGCAGCTTTGCGATCCACAGATGTTGTTCTCGAAGTTGGTCCTGGCACAGGGAATATGACAGTCAAAATGTTACCACTAGTTAAAAAAGTTATAGCATGTGAAATTGACACTAGAATGGTTGCTGAACTTCAGAAACGTGTTCAAGGTACACCCATGCAGTACAGATTAGAGATATTGGTTGGCGATGTCCTTAAATCTAACTTGCCTTTTTTTGACATTTGTGTTGCTAATTTGCCTTATAAAATTTCGTCTCCCTTTGTTTTCAAATTGTTGTTGCACCGTCCCTTCTTCCGGTGCGCTGTTTTAATGTTTCAGAAAGAATTTGCTGATCGTTTAGTTGCAAAACCAGGAAGCAAGATGTACTGTCGATTATCTGTAAATACACAACTCCTAGCTCGTGTAGATATTCTGATGAAAGTGGGCAAGAATAATTTCCGACCTCCTCCTAAAGTGGAATCTACTGTTATACGTTTGGAACCTCGTAATCCCCCTCCACCAATTAATTTCAAAGAATGGGATGGACTGCTTCGAATACTGTTCGTGAGAAAAAATAAAACATTGAGTGCTTCCTTTAAACATACTACTGTGTTGGAAATGATGGAGCAAAATTATAAAACTTACTGTTCAGTGAAAAATATTGAAATCCCAAAAGACTTTAATATCAAAGAAAAGATAGAGGAAGTGTTAAACACTGCTGATTTCAATCAAAAGAGACCTAGAACTATGGATATTGATGATTTTTTGCTTTTAATGCATGAATTCAATTCTAAAGGCCTACATTTCTCTTAATGTATAAATGTTATGACTTTGATCCTTGGTAATACTTCATTTTATATATATTATGTATAACATTAACAGTTTACTAAATTTAATTAATCAAAACAAAGATTACTTTTTATTTCCTTGTTTACATATTTGCATTTCTTTTTTTAACTGTTCAATTAATTGGAAATCTGATTTTACGGATTATTTATTGAGTATGAATGGAATTACAAAAGAAATATCTTAGTTGTTTAATTACTAGGTATTTCTTTTTATATAAACATTGATGTTTATATTTTGATAAATTATATACTTTGTCTGAAATTAATTTTTCTATTTAAGCTTATTTTAATGAACCCACATATAACTTCTGAATTCCTCTGCTCTTTGAAATGTAGTCATTTAAAATCCAAATAGCCGAAAGTAAAGACAATAGAAGATGAACACTTCCTTCCTCCTTATTGCATTTTAAGTTTTTTTTTTATGTGGTAAAGGCTCTGTATAAGAACTTTTATGTTGTATCATAAAATTTAATCTATTGAAGAGTTTTCTTTTTAAGAATTAATACAGATAGCTCACTATAAATACTCAATGTATCATTTAAATTAAAGAAAATTTTTATTTTTCGTTTTATTTATAAATATCTACAGAGTATAAAGCTTCTATTGTTGAGAACTTAAGGTATACAATTCTGTTTGAATTATTTGGGTTTAATGGAAAGAACATTTTTTTTTTCTAAAACTTTAGCTTTTCATCATTCCATACCTGAAGTAGACGGAAATCTATATTTGTATGAAATATTTCCTCCTTTAGCAGAAATGACCTCTTCAACACATCTTGCCCTTGACTTCAATAGTGTAGCGTTCTTGATTTCATCATTGGGGAACCAGCGTGTATATTAGTTTCTATTATTGCAAAATTTATCTAAGTTATCTTGAAAATGTGTCATAAGTTCTTAGATCTGGTGAATTTCCAGACCAATCAAGCAATTTTATTTTATTTTCCCACTTAAAAGTGTGGACCAATTTCGAAATGTGTCAAGGGACAATGTTGAAAGGTTTCCATGAATGGAATAGTCCTACTCCATAGTGTTTCTATTATGAATACACAATATTCAAGAATTAATCAGATATTTAAGAGGAATTAAGCTCCCAGGGCCTTTTGTTGTTGGAAAAACCCCAAACATCTGCTTAGAAAGGTGTTACAGTCTGTTGGATATGATTTGGTCTTAAAGTTTTACTTTATCTAAATACACTATATCCTTGCACTATATCTAATACACTATATCCTTGCACAAATAAATGTGTTTCATCACCAAAAATTTTTTTCTTCCAGTCGTAAATTGTCCATTATCAGTAGTTTTGTCCGTGCTAAACATTTTCTGTGTTATTGTTTTTTTCCTTGGTTTTGTTCCTTTATGGCTAATTTCCAGATGCTTTTTTCGTACAGTTGAACACCATAATCCAAAAATAATATTTTGAAGAATTTTCACTCATATTTTCATGGGTTGTTTGCCCAGTAATTTATTTATTTGTTTTATTTTATTTTTAAATTTTATCTGTGCTCATTACAAATGAACTTTAATTTCTTTTATGAGTGTGATAGTTACCTAGCTTTATTTTCATATCCTAATTTTTTTCACATAAAATCATAGATAATTTTTCATATACAATGCAGATGTTCTGTAATTTCATCAATCACATACAGTTTTAAATATTGTGTAACTGAAGAATCTGTTGGTATATTAGGGATTGGACCAGAGAGCTAATCGGATTTTGGAATGGAAATATTTTGTTTCTCCATGATGTTTGATTTCCATTCAGCTATTTTTTCCCTCTCAATTATTTTATCAACCTTTAATAGATTCTTCGTTGTTAGTATCGCCTAGTAAAATAGAAGGGTTATCTTAAAAAGAATTTGAAGTGTCAAATTTTCCATTTAAATTTAAATCAGATTCACTTGTATCATCCAACTATAAGTTTTCCTTGAGTTAAAATTTTCCAATATTCAGACATTTTAGGAAGATATAGTAGTTGGCCAGTAGAAATCTTAATGTAAATAAAGCATCTGCTCTTACACTTTATGGAGACAACAGTGACAATGGGAGAAGAAATTATAATTGTCAAAAAGATCAGGTCACTCTGTACTATTCTATTTTAGAAAACCCTGTTGTAAAAAGTGTCAGGAAATAAACATGACATTTTAGCCATTGTTTAATTGTTAAAATGACCAGGCAAAAAAACAAACTCTGCAACTTATTTTTCAGATTGTATTTTTGTTTGGATCTCAAATGTTTTTTTTTTTTTTTTGAATTATGAATTTGCAATAAGGGATTAAATGGGTAAAAGTGAAATTTAGTGTGCCCCTTGCTGGGCCAAGGATGTCAAGTTATCAATAAAGATGATGGACAAAGTAAACAAACATTCCTGTGGAATAGTTATGGTTACCACTTTCTGCGATATTATTATGATTTTTTACTGATAAGAATATTTTTTACTTCAGACTGACTGTGCCGGTTTATTGGGTGCTGAGCAAAAATTGGAGCATGCGATGCCTTCGGCATCTGTGGAAGGTACCGGGGAGAATTTTTCAACTTAAAAAAACATCCTGTGGTTTCGCTAACAGTGGGAGCAGGATCCTAGTGGCTTCACTGGCACATTTAACATAGGACTGTGTGGATAACAGAAGCAGTACATAATCAAAAGAAAAAGCAAAGGAAGATTCAATCAAAAAAATCTCCATACAAAATTTCAAACAAACATCTTTTCCTAACTTCATCAATATGTAAAAAATTATATATTCCACTCATGCTTTATCCATTCTGCAGGTTCGAAATATTATCTTCCATTCCATTTTCTGGGCATCCATTCTTACACAATTACCAACATAACAAATTATCAAAGAAACCAATCATTAGAAGAAAGAAAGAATTACATTGCATCTGAATTTTAAAGTAAGAATGCAGAATTTCATAAAATACAAATTCAAACGTTTTTTATAAACGCATGTTGGCATTAAAAAATTGCAAAATTTTTTTTAAGATTTTAAATCTGTGTTCACATTAAAAATAAAATTGCATTGTCTTAATATCTGTAAAAAAAAGAGAAAAAAACCTTTTTTTTTATAATAAAGAACAAAATTAAAATCTTCAATCAATATTTTTTATTTAACGTTTTTCATAAAGTAGTTGTAGTTCATGTTCAACTTAACCATTGTTTAAAGTAGAAAACAAAACAGCATTAGGGTTGCTAGAAGAGTGTTCTGTTGAATTGTCATATTGGTGACAAAATCAGGAGGCACACAAATCTTCACTTTAACCATTAAATGAAACTATAATCCAAAAGTCAGAAATGTTTCTTTTGAGTGAATGTAAAATGCAAAACAAGATAATATAGAAAATTTAAGGAAAGAAGAGATTAAGATCTTAATGCTAAAAGGCGTTTTATTATTTGTAATTCAAGGAATTAATAACATGCACTTTGTGAAATTGCTCAGGCTTTGAATTTGAAAATTTTGCAATACAGATACATCTTTCTTATTATTGTTTTTCTAATTATTTGTTTGTCTGCTTTATTCTGGTATTAAAGTTCTACTTTTATTCTACAGAATAAGATAAATACATTTTTATTTTCCACTGACAAAATGCCATCAATTTCTTCATAACTGGGCATTTGTCAATTATTTTAAAAGAGGAGTAGTAGTAGGGGGATAAATATAATTATGAACTTAATTATCGTGTCTGTGGATGAACCATCACTATCTCATAGTGAATGATAAATTTATTTTCTGATGAGTGTTTATCCCACATAAAGTGCTCACTTAGCCATACATGCAAGATTTGTTTATAACAACAGATTAAAAGCTAGGAAATTTTTTTTCTTCTCTTTCTTACAAAACTTTTGAATGTTACTTTAAGTTTTATATATAATTTAAGAACACATTTTGTTTCCTTATAAAAATTATTTTACTTGAATTGCTCTTTTTTTTAAATGAATTATTATAAGTGTATTGAAATGTAGATTTATGTATTAAAATATGAATTTTCTTCAAATATAAAATTCTCCTAAGCTTGCATATGTGACTGAACTCCTCCTAAACGGCTGGACCGACTGTGATGAGACATTTTGTGTGTATTCAAGAGTGTTTTATATTCAAAATTTAGTCCAGAAAACAATAGTGGGATTATGGAGTTCCAGCTCGTTGCCAAGTACCTCCAGTCCTGGTGATGTTTAAGGATGCTTGGCTGGAACTTTAGTGGCGTGAACTGGAATCGAACACATAGCTACAATCAAGAGTGAGTGAATCTGCACCAACTGCAAGATCCCATTGGCTGCTTTTATGATACCCGATTGAGAGGGAAAGTCTTCGGATACGTGGCACGTTTTGTTGTTGCTCAGACTAGGTATTTGAATATGAATTGTTTTAGTTATAGGTTTGTTTATTTATTTAGGTTACATGAGGAAAACCAGTATCGGGAAGAGTGTGAGGGTATATAATAACAAAGGGTAATAAGTAGTTAAAGTTAAATAAGAAAGACATTTCTTGGCCTCTTAATTTGAGGGTCAGGTTTATATTTCATAATGTTTATTATTGCTTACTATCATTCGAATCCATTTTTTAAAAATAAAAATTAGTCCCTAATTTTTTAATTTCCTTAATGTAAGGGTATGCTAAAGCCTTCCTGATATCAGCATTTCTCATGTAGTCCTGGATGCAAGTAGGCAGTAAAAAGAAGCATTTTTGCATCCCTGTTCATTTTAAAATTCTGAGAAAATAGGGGGGACATTTTACATGTTTTTTCTCAGAAAATATTTTTAAGTTTTAATTGGTGAGGTTTGAAAGTTAACTTACTATCTAAAATTACTCCTAAATATTTGCTTTCCTGAGACCATTCTATTATCTGAATAGTTATCTCCAGTTTAGAAAAGTTTCTATTGCTATTTCCTGTATGGAAAATAACAGCCTCAGTTTTAGTGGGGTTGATTTCAATTTTCCATTTGTAATCCATTTAGAGATTTCATTTAAATGTCTGTTAATGTTTAACATTAATTTAATTAAATTAATGATAAAGCTAGATGCCTATATTTTGGATTTTTGTTTTTAGCCAGTATTGCAGTGTTATCAGCTTATAAACAAAGAAAGAAACAATTCAGTCCACTACAAAATGTAGAATTTTAATAATTAATGGGTCAATTCATGGTCAATTGCTAAACAAACCGCTTCTGTCCTATTTTCAACCGTTTTGTGCATATCAGGATGTCTCCTGATAATGTTGATGAAAGCATTGTAGTTGAAATTACGTTAGCCAAATAATTATTAAAAACTTTTTTTTTTTTAAGAATTAATATTTTGAATTATTTTTACCAAACTTTTGTGATAATGTTATTTCAATTATATTAAAATGGCAATTATTATTTATGCCTAATTAATTAATATTGCTTTTTAATTAGTTTGCTGCCCTTTTGTTCTTTCCTTCCCTATATCCTTCCCCCCCCCCAAAAGATACATTTTGACAAATGGTTATGGCAGTGTTTTTGAAAAATTACATATTTTCCTTTTTTTTATTTAAATATCATTGAATGCTGAATTTTATGAATATAATTATTACTTTTATATAAGTTAAGACTTTGAAGCTTCTTAATAAAAATTACTGCACTTTTTTTTTAAGTAATGATTTTTATTAATATTAGGACTTTGATGTTTTCAGTTTTTCTCAATGGAAAGAATATGAAACTTAATTTTTCATATCTTGGGATACATTATGTTTATAATTTCAAAATATGAAATGAAAAGGTATAGATAACATTTTTTTAAATCTATGCAACTTAATCAGTTATTTCATTTTAATTTATAGAAATCATCTAAGGACAAACAAGTAAAATTAAGCCTTCATAATTTTATTTACACATTACTAAAAAATACAGATAAAATACATATTATAGTTATTTAAAAAAAATTATCAAATGGTTGTTTCAGTGTTCTCACCTGTTAAAAAAAATTCAAAAAGTGTTTTTCAACATTTCTTTTTCTAGGCACTTACACAGAATATAAACATGGTATGATAAGAAAGAACATCAAAGTAAATTATGAAATCAATTTTATTCAACAGTAACATCCTACATACTGAATAACATTTTTTTAAAATCAATAATAAATGAATAATTTTGAGCAGTATGCTAGTCTGTCCATAAGGAGATCTCTGGCTGACAGTCGTCTATGTTTACGGCGGGCGTTATAGAAACAGGTTACTGCAGGGAGTCCATTTCGCAGAGGTAGAAATTCATTCAAGTTTCTTACGTTGCCGCGTTTTGCGCCTAATTGGCGGTATTTGATATATTTCCTTTAATTTTCGAAAGCAAATTCGAAAAATATTTCACTGGGCTGAAAATCATTTGCGTACTTGGAATTTTGAAAAAATATATTATTCCTGTTAGAATAATACAGAAATTCTTATCTGATTAGTACAGAAAGAACAGAGTAAATCAAATAGAAAAACTGAATAATTATTTATCTGTCTAACTACTACACAAGAAGAAGAAAAAATTAAGTAAAATCCAGCATGACAAAAAATTAATGTTCATTTTATTTTTTTTAAATTTATGTAACTTTTAAGATCAAATTCTCCGCAGCAAACGCGAAGTAATCTGTCTAATTCAACATAAAAATAATAACTTAATAATCGTAATTATTTCATAATTTTTATAAAAGGTTGCTTTTATTCTGTTACAAAGTAAAATATCCTTTGTTAAATAAGCTTAAAATCTCTCCAAAAAGTTTTTTTTAATAAATAAATATATTTATTTTTGATATATATACTATTTTTCGAAACACAAAATTAACAATTACATTTTATCAAATTTTAGTTTTTTAAAAATCAAACTTATTTTATAACTTATATTCAATATGTACAAGCTTTCTGCAACACAATTAATTCCGCATTTATATGTAAAAGTGTTCTAAATTTGAAAATAATTCTTATTCCCTCGAGCGCGTGTCAGATGTCTCGGAACTGAACTAAAAAAAAAGCCCAACATAGCTTTACATTATTCTAATAAAAGCGTTGTAAAAGTGTTTATTTTTATTTATTTTTTTGTATTCCAGATGACCCTTTATTTATTTCCCCCGACTTGAAAAAAGAAATTTAATTTTTTGAAAGAAAACTTTTTCTCACGAATTGTCAATTCAGATAATAGAATGATAAATGAGCTTTTCTTTTCAATGTATATCTGCCGTCATGAGCTGTGTAGCAATAAAGGATCCATAAATTCCTGCATTCATCTTATCTTTCCGGTGTTAAAAATTCTTCACTCCTATTGTCCTATACCTTTCTATTCAAAGCCCATCAATGTCGTTTAAAAGTACTTATCTGTCTCCGTCTTACTATCGCGATCAGTGCGCCTGAGCAGAAGAAATCTAGTTGAATATTTTAACCTTTCTAACTCACATTAACGTGCATAAATTTTTAGATTCTTGTAATCCTATCTAAGGAAAGCTATTAAAATAACAGGAAGCCGAGAACACAAGACTGATTACATGTCTATTTTTCTTTATTGTATCTTTAAAAAATGTAATGCAATAATATAATTTTTTCTTCATGTCATTATATAATTGAATAATATTTGGCAGTAAAATTTTTAATAGAATTATTTCTTAACAATTGTATACATTGTATACATTCAATGTATACAATTGTATACATTCAATGCCAGAAAAGAAATTAAATCGTTCTAATCTCCAAATATTTTCAAACAGCATAATAGAATCGGTATTTTTAATTTCAAAGTAATTCTTTTTACTTTTAAAACTATTAATACAGTTTCTCGTAATTATTATTTAACAATAAGAACAAAAACTTAAAGCAATGATTTTTCTCATCTTTTTATCTACAACTAGCCGTCTTTGGCGACCAGTTGGTGCGCCAGTATTAATGCTCGCTAAAATTTTCTAATATTTTATGTAGCTGTGTCTCATATCCGGTTTTTCACCAAAATATTTTTTAACCAAACAAATTTTGATAGTCTTATAATTCATTTATAATATTATTTAGTATTATTTTCTTCAGATGTTCTGTTCATTGTACTACTCATCTTTCTCTTTCTAACCGAGCAATGATTGTCCCGGAATTGATATTTTACTTAAATGGTGGAGGTGATGAGAAAGGTCTAAAATTCTACGTTTTTATAGAATAATGAGATTCAAATTTTCATAAATGTAAACACACTAAACAAATAAAGATACAATTGGTTTTCAAGAGATGCGAAAGTTTAAAAACAGCTTGGAAAAAGCTGCGCACAGAGGAAAATAATGGTGATACACACTCTTTTTTTTTTCTCTCTCTCTCTCTCTGCAAACCTTTTTTTTTTCATTACTTTTCTTTCTACATACCCTTTTTCCCCTTTATTTTTTTTCCTTCCCTGACCAGACCTTATTGACTACACTAAGAAAGTAAAAAGAATCGTTTAATATATAAATCCTTACAATAATAAAATAAACACACTAAGAGCTCTTAATGCCGCATTTATATATAAAAAATAATTTTTATTTTAAAGAATAACAACAAAAAAACACCTTTATATGAGAACACAATCAATAGCAACATTAAAAAATGAAACATCATCAAATAAAAACGAAAATGATATTCACGTTCGTTTGGAAGAGTATTTTTAATTAGTATAATCAGCTGCATAAAAGCAATTATTTTCTTTTTTTTTAAACTTCCCGTTATCTATAAATAAAACCAACTGACTTCGCGTATTTTTTTTTTCTCAACAAATCATTACTTCCTGTTAACTTACTCAACTTACTTTTCAAATGTAGAATTCAAAATCAGTAATCAATTTACTTTTTCTAATGCAAACAGATGAATAATTTACTTTTAAAGTTTCAATTGTTTATTGTTTAAAAAAATATGAACTTGAAAAGGATTTCTTTATTTTCCCGTTCCATTTATCAATGAATTCAAGAGGTAAACTTATTTATGTTAAAAAGTTACGTTCTAATTTAGGATAATTATTTCATTACATTTCAGTTTATAAAATTAAATAAAAGTTTTCGATCCAATAAAAGTATATTAAGGTAGAAATTTTTTTAAAAAATATTAGAATGTATTGTTTCTTCGTTTCACTTTCCACAACTTAAATTATTAATCATATCAATAAATTAATCAGCAATTAAGTAACCAAATTTTACATAGATAAACAAAATTAAGATAAATAAAATTTTCAAAGATTTTTTTTAACGAAACTTAAAAAAATAAGGATAATCAAAAGTATGTTAAGCTGAAACTTTCGATTATCGACATATTGAATAACAGAAAACAAGAGCACATCAATGAAAAAACAGAAAATAACAAAAAGGAATCAAATAAATTTCGCAGCTTCAAGAAATAAACTAAATAAAATTCTATATCTTTTATAACTTATGATTAAACTAATTGGAATGAAACAAAAAAAAGCAATTTTAAAAGTCACTTTTTGTTTATAAAACACATTAATTATTATTAAAAGAGTGCAAAACTAGCAGGGATTGAGTGACAGTTGTGTACTTTCAATTAAAAGAATTCTAAATCACTGTCACAAGATTCCGTTTCTTCTGAATCGGAATCCGATTCAGTACTTCCAATCTGAATTACTAGTTCTTCTAAAACCCCATTCTTTTCCCAATAGGAATTTTCAGCAAGTTTCAAGCAAAATTCTATAACATCATGCACAATTTTACGTGCTTGTGATTTTAAAGTTTCTAGATTCTTAAATCGAAAAGGCATTTTAAAGGATCTCAAAATTCAAGAGACTAAAATTATTAAATAATGAAATGCAGTTCATATTAACCAAAGAAAATAATTATAAAATATAAAAGAAGTAAGCTAAGCAAATATAAAGATACGAGCAACTGCAGTAAAAGCGAGAAGACGAATGAGCAATAGTTTTTTTTTATCGCTTCATTTTTTCGCCAAGATAAAGAATAACTCGCCAGACTTCCGCCCGATTCCACCCATTCAAAATAGATCCTCCCTATCGACACCTGTTTCTATAACGCCCGCAGTAAACATAGACGACTGTCGGCCAGAGATCTCCTTATGGACAGACAGTACTTTTAAAGCAGAATATTTAGGGAATGTATTTTAAAGTTACATTAATGAAATTTCACTGAACAATTATAAAATAAAACAAAACAAAAAATACATAAAATTCCTTGTCAGATTTGCCACCACAGTTAATAGTGAAAGGAAACTTACTGCTTCTGAAGACATTATGACTATCATATCTTTTCAAATATTTGTTTTCTTCTAAAAACTGGAAGTCATTTGCTGTTTTGTGGGATTGCTGTTTCATGTAAGGTATTCAGTGCAAACAATAATGACTCTGAAGTCTATTTTTAAAAGCAAACTGTTTTGACATAATTTGAGTAACTAATGACTTTGGAGAAAATATAAGTAACAATTTCAATTTTTCTTACAAAACCTTTGGTACAAAATTAAATTACCTTGAAACAGTAAAATCTAAAATTTCAAAAAAAAAAAAATCATTCAAAATTTTAGTAATTAATTTAACAAGGAACAGAACATATAAATCAACTGGGGGCTTCAACATATTTACTTTTTGAAGATCTGCTTCAGAATTTTTTTTTTTTTTAAAGAACATATAAGGAGAAAAACCTTTCTTTAATAAAATGTCAATGCCCTCATTTTAATCTCATTAACAATATTTTCAGGAATGAATCTTTCTCACAGAATCCTAAAGTTCTTGCAGCTCATTTTACAAATTGTTGATATTGTCAATTATTTTAGAAAAAGTAATATGGGAGGAAACAGTACATTTTCAATGAAATCAGAACATATAACTTTGACTAGAAATCAATTCTTTTGCATTTATATACTAAACTAAATGTCATGTAGAATAAAGTTAAGATTAGTGTGCCCCCTGAGTTTGTCGCCAATATGGAAACTCATCGAAACGCTCTTCTAACAACCCTAATGCGTTTTTGTTTACTACTTTTAACAATGGTTCTGTTGAACATGAACTACGACTATTTTAAGAAAAATGTTCAATTAAAAGTAATAAATAATATCAATGAAAGGTTTTAATTTTGTTCTTTATTATAATTAAAAGCTTTTTTACAAGTATTAAGACACAGTAATTTTATTTTTAATGTTAACACGAATTATCGGACTATTGAACTTCTTGATTATCAATATGCGCTTTAAAAAATCGTCTGAATACGTATTTTACGAAATCGTATGCATTCTTACTTATAAGTCAGATGCAATGTTTTTATTTATTTATTTATTTGCTTTAACGGTTGCTTTCTTTGCTAATTTGTTGTGTCGGCTATTGTGGAAGAATAGTGGAATGGAAGACAGTATTTCGAATCTGCCGAATGGATGAAGGGTGAGTCGAATATATATTTTTTACGGGCTGAGGAATTTAGGAAAGGATATTTGTTTGAAATTTTCTATGGAGATTTTTTTGATTGCATCTTCCTTTGCTCTTTTTCTCTTGATTATGTACTGTTTCTGTTATCCAAACAGTCCTATGTTAAATGTGCTAGTGAAGCCACTAGGATCCCGCTCCCACTGTTAGCGAAACCACAGGATGTTTTTTTAAGTTAAAAAATTCTCCCCGGTACATTCCACAGATGCCGAAGGCATCGCATGCTCCAATTTTTGCTCTGCACCCAATAAACCGGCACAGTCAGTTTGAAATAAAAACAATACTTACCAGTAAAAAAATCATAATAATATCGCAGAAAGTGGTAACCATAACTATTCCACAGGAATGTTTGTTTACTTTGTTCGCCATCTTTATTGATAACTTGGCATCCTTGGCCCAGCAAGGGGCACACTAAATTTCACTTTTACCCATTTAATCTCTTATTGCAAATTCATTATTCAAATAAAACACATTTTAGATCCAAACAAAAATACAATCTGAAAAATAATGTTGCAGAGTAATTTCAAAAATTTTTTGGCTATTTATTTGCAGCACTTACACAATAGCTAAAATGTCTTGTTTTTTCCTGACACTTTTTAGAACAAGGGTCCTAAAAATCATAATTATATTGCGAAAAGTGATAACCGTAACTATTCCACAGAAGTGTTTGTTTACTTGGTCCGCCATCTTTAGTGGCGACTTGGAATCCTTGGCGTGGCAAGGGGCACACTACACATCACTTTTACCGGCATTTATTTTCAGCACATTATATATTATAAGTAACATTTAATTTATCAAACTAGCAGCACTTTTAATGCATCAATTGTAAATGCTAGTAACAGTCAATAAGAAAATCGGATGTTCAGTAGTTTATAAAAGATTCATTCATTTAATAAATCTTGGAAAATGAATTCATTTCCAACCCCAGTTAGCATTATAGAGGTCGTTAAAGTAAGGAGGGATATTTTTTACTACAGAAGTTTTTTTTACTTACACCAATTAAATTTAGATAAGATTTTGTAGTAAAAATGTAATGCAATATTCATGTAAACACTTTAAAATATTCTAAGCATATCCAAAATTATCAGAAAATTTCATCAAATGTCAATACAGAAAATTAAAACTGCACTGACGATTTTGTTTAATTGTCTCATTTGTTTTTGACGACAAATTGTTTATCGATTTCTTTTTCTTCGAAAGGGTTTTCTAAAAAGCTTGCTTAGTGAAACCACAGCTCAAAGCTTCAGCTTTGAGTTTCAATTTTTTGTATTAGAAACACAGTTAATGAATTCTTCAAAATAAACAGTGCACATGGCCGACTTCGAAAAAGGCTTACCATTTTCTATTCCAAAGCTAACAACCAAAGTCAGGATTGTTTATAGGAAACTAAAAATGCATTTTATCGTGATAATAACTCTTTTTCGCATTAAAGCATCCAGCAACACATCAGTATTTCATCTTTTAACATTAATAAGATGAAAGGAAATGACTCATAATTGATTGATTGATTTCAGTTCTTGGGACTTATAGCTGCTATGGCCTTTGTCCCCTAGTATCCAAAGTTCTGAAGAACCAATTAATTACTGAGAAAAAGCGCTGAAAATTTTTTGAACTCAAGGATTTAACGCACAAGATTTGCAGTGACCAGCGTTAAGTTGATGATGCATCTAATTGTAGAATGTTGGGAATGTCCCCAAGTTTTTCTTGATATTTGCTGTTTTGGAAATTTAGACTGGGTCCCATCAAAGAATTCTTTTTCATGTGGGCAGTTATATCTTCCATTGTAACTCATTGAATCTTAGGATCAGATTCGGTGACATTTTTGGTTAACAAGTCAACTCTTTCGTTCCACGTGATTCCGGAATGACCTGGGGTCCATACTAAGACGATTTTTTGGTCAAATTTTTTTCGAATGTAAATCTTATGTGCAAGCTGAAGAATTATTCTTGATGATCTGATAGAAATGTTATTAAGACCCTGAAGAACAGAGACTATCTGTTAAGACGAGAATGTTATTTTCAGTGCCAACAAGGTCATCCAGAGCCTGACAAATGGCCAGAGCTTCCGCTGAAAAAATGGCTTTAATGTGGTGGGCTTGGTACGAGAATGATTCTCTCTTTGTTATTCCAGCGATGGATGTAATTCACCGCGATTTCGAAGCATCCGTAGCTATAATAAAGAAGTCTTTGAAGGTGGTGTTTAAAGTATCATCAAAAAGCGATCTTATTAACTGGGTAGGTTTTTGTTTAGAAACTCAAAAATATGAAGATGAATGTTGCAGATATCCTTCATTAGGAAATCAAGATCATACGGAATTCGAATTATAAGCTCCGATTTGATGCTTAAATTAGTAAGTATTTCTTTAAGAGGTAAAAATCTGCTTCCGTAAGATGAATTAGCCGATTCTCTTGAGAATGTGATAGTGTGGAGTGGCAACCATAAGCTGAATGCTTCAAAAAAATTGATGGAAAGCCTTTTGATTTTATCCGAAAGAATTTCTTGACCCGATATCTTTAACAAAACTATGTTTGGAGTCCAGATTGGCAATCCCAGAGCAACTGTAAGAGATATTGTTTGAATTGTGTCTATAATTTTGAAATGTGACTGGGCAAGTTTGTTGAATACTTGACAGAAGTAGAAAAATAAACTGCCGATACTGTTGTCGGCCATTTCGATAAGTTGTTTCGTTCTTGGACCATGATTTTTGAAAGCAATTGATTTCAACGCGTTGATTTTTCGAAGCGCCTTTGTTCTGAGATTTCGGATATTTATATTGTTTTGATTTGTTTTGGAGAAAAAGAAACCCAAGTATTTTAGGTGTGGTTTCCATGGGAGGTTAAAACCGGCATACGAGATATCAGGAAATGTAGACATTTTTTTTCTTGAAATATCAGCGATTGCACATTTTTCCGGGGATATAGAAAGTTTCCAGCATTCACACCACTTGTACACATTGTCCATCGTATTTCGCAGTTTCCTTATCATGTTGTCGAGCGAAGTATTTGAACAGTAGATACATTTATCATCAGCGAAAATCGAGCATTTTACACCTTCGTCTAAAGTTTCGGGAAAATCAAACATAAAAATAGCAAAAAGAATCGGGGATAACACACCACCCGGTGCTAACCCTTTCTGGATGAGTCTCGAGTTTGAGAGTTGATTTCTCCAACGAATTTGATCCTGCAGGAAGTGATGAAGAAATTTTGCAATGTCTCCGGAAATACCTATTTGTAGACACTTTAAAATAAGACCATCGATATAGACCGAATTATACGCTCTCTTAATATCCAAATTAATGCAGACAAAGAAATTTTTTTTTGAATGAGATTCCATAATACCACGGTGTATATTAGAGATGGCCAATTGATTGTCTCGAAGTGGCAAGAATCCAAAAATATCTGGGGGTATTTTTTTAAAGACTAGAAGAAAGTGTGTTAAACGAAATGTTAAAATCCTTTCAAATAATTTTGCTCAAACAGAGGTTAGTGCAATTGGTCTGTATGATTCTAATCTTGATTTGTCCTTTCCAGATTTGGGGATTAGAACAATAAGCGAGAGACTCCAATCTTCGGGGATTTTAGTTGTGGCAAAAATATCTTGGAAATATTCTGTTATTTTCCCTGCTTGAGCTATTGTTAGATTTTTTAACCATTTTGCAGGAATACCATCCGCACCGGTGGAAGTGTTTTTTTGTTTTGAGAATTACTCTCTCTACTTCTTGAATACAGATTGGGTTAATTGAGATAAGAGTGGGATTCTTCGTTTAGATCTAATGGAATAGGTTAATGGTATGTGCTACGTGAAAAATAATTAAGAAACAGTTTACCTTGCTGAATAGGATTCGAAATATATCGGTTATTTTGGAGAATTATATTGAAGATATTGACCTCCTGTTGCGAGGGGCTACTGATTTTTCGAATCATGGTATAAAACATTCGAGGATTGCGAGAGATACTACAAATGGAATCCCAATAGTTACGACAGCGATCTTCATACTCCTTCGGAGTTTAGATGTAAATTTTTTGTATTTTATCCAATCTGTTCTTTGTGCTTTCGTTTTGAATTTTTTTAAGAAATAAAAATTATGACAGGCGATGTTCCACCAAAGAGGGTAAGAATTATTCTTTAAAGTAGTATGTTTGGTATTTATTTTGATTTCTTCAGAAACCTTAGACATAACTTTAGACATGGTATTGTCTTGAGAAAAAAGGATTTGATCAATTTTTTCCATTATCCTTTTCCAGTTAATAGATTTAATGGTGCGAGCACTCTGTTCAAGATTTGCCCATGTTGTAACAACTGGATTGTGATCACTTTCGAATGTCGAATCTATAACTTGACACGAAATTTGATGATATACTGAGCTTGAACACATTGCTAGATCTAGGATGGAAGTATTTCCCGTATGCGCTGTATATGTAAGGGAATCCGTGTTAAGGAGAACGAAATTTGAATTTTGAAGCCAATCAACGAACCTATTACTTAAAGTATTGGAAGAGTCTGAACCCCACATGGAATGATGCAGATTAAAATTCCCAAATATAAGTGTTGGTGATTCCAAAGAGTCAAAGAACGATTTGGCGGGGCCAATGGCAAACTCATGTGGTGCATATATGTTGACAATGACAAATTTGATATTTCTTAAGACTACTTCAACAACAAGTATTTCGACATTATAATTGTCAAAAGCAGGGGAGGGAATAATCCTACCAGAAACACTGTTTGGAATACCTGTTAACAATCCTCCACCTGGACGTTCTGAACGAGAAAGGAAAAAAATTGCATACCCTTGTGGGATACAAAATCTTCTTTGAAAAATGTTTCCTGAAAAATCCAGAAAGATGCAGTAGAAAAAGGGGGAATTTTCAACCAAGTTCGTTTATTTTTTAAACCTCTACAATTCCATAGAAGAAAACTCATAATTAAAGATAAAATGGCAAATTTTTTTTAAAAAACCAAACAAGGAGGGGGGAAGAGAATGGTTCCCAAAATTAAACAAAAAGAAAAACACCAAGATAACTAGCAAGGAAAAAAGAAAAGCCAACGGACAAAAAAAAAAAAAAAAAAGGACCAAAAAATTTATGACCCACCTTGTTCAGCTTGCCCCAAAGAGTTTTTAATGCCTTTATTTTGAGCAGCAGGTCTCTTTCTATTTGGGGTGGTTGTAGCAATGTCCTTCTGCGTTCTGAGATTGAAAATATGCTGGAGAAGAGCTTCAAAGAAAGTTTCTAGCATTTTGACTAAGGCAACCGTCTGTTGCTCCATTTTGTCTAGCATCGTTTTAGCCATTAATTCCTTTTTTTTGGGTTAGGGATGACTACAGGTTATCATTATTGGTACTCATATTGGTCTTAACGATTGTAGTGAACTCTTCGTTATGCGATCGGGTGAGAGCACGTCGTGCTTCCTCTGTGGTCACTTGATTCCAAGTTTTATAATCCATAATTTTTTGCTCTTTGATGTAATGTTGGCATGATTTAGATAATGAAGAGTGTGGACTTTGGCAGTTATTGCACTTGGGCGGTGTTTGACATTGCCCCGTATGTGTGATTTCACATTGTGGGCATATATGGGTTTTATCACAGCCACGACTTGTATGGAAGAATGAAAAACATTTTCTGCATTGGCGAGGGCGAACTTTCTGTTGAACAAACCAAAGTCTGACGTATTCAGGAAGTGCAGTCCCCAGAACTGTCACTGGTGATACGTCATTAGTAGAGTTCGCTTTCAGAAAACGACACATATGTGTGATGATAATGTTGTTGTTTTCATTGAGTTCTTCAGCAAGTTCTTCAAGAGATGTGGAAGTTGAAATATCGGAAAGTAAGAATCTTGACGAAAAATTTTCCCATATTATACCTGTGGAAATCGGGGTGTTTATGATTTTGCCCAAAGAAAGTAATTTAGATGCACTAGTAGTATCAGTAGTAGTAAACATAATTTTTCCCTGTTGTGTGTATCTCATGTCAGTAATAGAACCGTGTTCAGGGATTTTCGATTTAATGTAAGCATGGAGTTGGGCTGGATTATACTTCGGCATACGTTCTTTTTCCGTTTTGTTCGAGACAGTAACGTTGATTTCTTTGTACTGATATTGACTGAGTAATTGTACAAGTTCTTCAATTTATTTTTCGGTGAAATAGAGTCTATCCGGGACACTGGTAGTCATTTTGTTTGGGTTATGATATTCTAGGTGTGAATCTTCTTCTAGCATGTCATGAATACAAAAAGAAGAATGTGACAGTTTCAGGACACAAAGCTCACACAGTGAGCAACAAGAAAAGAGGGAAAAAAACCCAACAACCTTACCTGACAACTATGAGATAAGGAAAAGGCAAAAAATGAGAAAAACGAGAAACAAATCACAAAATAATAATAATAATAAAAAAAAAAAATGGTAACCTTCGCAAAGCAAGGCAGCAAGTTCACGGAGGATGCTCTACCGCTCTTTCCAAATCTCACCGCTGCACGTCTTCCTCAGACTCATAATTATAACTACAAATGTAAGCAAATAATCCTCTTCATACTTGGCGGACAGCGTTAATGTGGACTCATCGAGGAAACGTTGCGGATGAAGAGTACTTCTTGAAAGATATAAGGTATTGGGATTTATAGCTACAATGGCTTTTATCCCCGGTTTCCAGAAGTTAATATTTAAAAAATCTTGTCAATAAACAATAAAACACACGCACTAAAAACAAATTATAGTTTAACTTAGTTAACAGTTAAAAGCAGTTCCACTGGTGCACTTTAGTACTTATTCGGGAGATCCAATGAAGAGCAGATGTAATAGAAGACGGAGCGTTCTCGCAACACAGAGTGATGAAAAGTTGACGAGTCACAAAGCAAGGTCACAACTGGATGAGGTCGAAAAACTTAGTAGATGTTAAAGTGCTTCATCACTTGAAGAGAAGTTTGTAGATTAGTCTTGTTAGCAGTAATTTTACACAACACGTTTTTGAAGGAGGTATCTTGTTTATCTAACTGGAGAAAAGTCCACAATTTGTCTCTATAGTATGTATATTTTTTGCACGAGAGAAGTATGTGTTCAATATCATTGATGCTATTACAGTCATGGCAAAGGGGATCACTATGAAGATTAAAACGGTTTAACAATCCTGGAGTTATAATAATTTTACTGATTAGTCTGGCCAAAACAACATCTTCCCTTCGATTTTTTAACCACGGGGATAGTGCTGCAATGCTAGGGATGTCTCCCAGCGAGAGGAAGTATTTACTATTTCTATAATTGTTGATTGTGTTTTGATGCGATGCTTTTTTCTGGTTCGAAATTATATCTTCAGGAGAAATCCATTCAATACATGGTGTATTGTCTGTAACTTCTTTGGCTAAGCGGTCTGAAAGTTCATTCCAGATTATATTTGAATGACCAGGTACCCACAGGAAGGATATTTTTTGGTTTAGTTTGGTTAGAGTTTCAAGTTTAGACGCTATACGGTGAATAATTTTGGGCGATTGCAGAGTAATATTCTTCAATGATGTGAGCGCTGAGTAACTGTCTGTAAGAATCAAACAATCTTTTCCTGGGACTACAAGAACATCTAATGCTTCAGCAATGGCTAAACTTTCAGAAGTAAAAATGGAATTGACAAAATGGACTCGAAACATAAATTTTTGTTTGGAAGAAAAACCAGCAATTGAAGTGTGATGTAGATTTTTGGATGCATCTGTAGCAATAATAAAATGACCAGGAAAGTAATTTCAAATACATTCATTAAAAAAGTTATGAATTTCAGTCAAGAGTAGAATTTTATTTTGAAATTTAAAATCCCTAAGAAAAATTTCAAAGTGATTAGAGTTAGTCGTTGGAATTTCAGGTAAGGTGATAATTTGGTTAATAGAAAAATTTAAATTCTTGAAAATAAGCGAAATGGATTTTTTGTCTCTGGTAGTTATTTGAATTTCCTGGTTATTGTGGGAGTGCTCTGTTAGAAGGGGAGAATATAAAGCGTTTGCTATATGCTTAATAAAAAGTTGGGAAGCTAGTCACTTGATTTTTTCAGAAAAAGTTTCCGGAGATGCAATTTTCAGAAGAACAACATTCGGGGTCCATTTTAGAAAACCTAAAGCAATTCTTAGAGCTATAGTTTGAATAGTGTTGCATGCTTTAAATTGCGTATCGGAAAATCGGTTGATTACAGTGCAAGCGTAGTAAAAAATGTTGAAAATACTATTATTTGTGATATTTATAATATCTTTAGTTCTGGGGCCATAGTGTTTTGATGCGAAATTCTTGAGTCCATTTATCTTTTTAAGTGCATTATTTTTAAGGTTTTTGAAGATTATTGAATTTTGATTCTTTTTAGAAAAAGGAATACCAAGAAATTGAATCGTTTCATTCCATTTTAAAGGGTGTCCCGCATAAGAAATGCGTGGATAAATTTCAATTTTTTTCTTGGATAATTCAGCTATTGCACTTTTTTCTGGAGTAATTTCAAGTTTCCAATAATTTCACCATCTGTATATGTTTTCCATTGTTTTTTGAATCTTTCTGACGATGATTTCCCAGGAGTGATGGCTACAAAAGACAAAGATATCATCCACAAAAGTAGTACATTCGACCCCTTCCTCCATGGTCTCATGGAAGTCGTGCATAAATATTATAAACAGAATTGGTGAAAGAACACTACCCTGAGGTAACCCTTTGCTCAATATTCTAGTTCCAGAAAGGCATTGTCTCCAACGAATCTGGAAAGCTCTGGATTGAACGAAGCTGTACAACCACTTTGCCACGTTGCCTGTTATACCAATTTGTAAGCATTTAAAGATAAGGTTGTCGATATGAACAGAATCATAAGCACTTTTGATATCAAGATTTACACCAACTTATTATTTCTTCTGTTCATGAGCTTCTGTGATTTTTGCCTGAATATTGTAAATAGCAGTTTCGTTATCTCTGAAGGGTATGAAACCATGTAAGCTATAGTGCAGTTTTTTGTTACAAATTAGATAGTAAGTAATACGTTGAGTGAGGATGCGTTCAAAGACTTTGCAAAAAACTGATGTCAAGACAATGGGCCGATAGGAAAAAACTTTGGTTTTGTCTTTGTTTGGTTTCGGAATTGGAACAATTAGAGCGTGTTTCCATTGTTTGGGGATGTCAGATGAATCAAATTGGTGTTGATATAGTTTCAAAATAATTTGAAGTTGATCATTGTTGAGATTTTTGAACCAGATGGCTGGGATGTTGTCAGCTCCAGGAGTAGAATTTTTAGTTTTATGGATTGCTTTCGTAAGTTCCCAGATTTCAAATTTCCTGTTGAGGAAAGAATTTGTACCAGAGAGATCTAAAGGAATAGGTTCAGTATTTGTATTTTGATTAGAAAAATACTTTGCGAATATCTCACTTGGATGTGCTGGATCGCAAATGCAATGATTATTTTGTATTACAATGTTGTTATGTTTAGTGTTCGGATTTGTGCGATTAGAAAGTTTATTTAGAATTTTAAAGAACATTTTTGGGTTACGAGATATTGTGCAAATTTTTTCCCAATATTCTCTTTTCGCCTTTTTAACATGAAAACGAAGCCGAATTGCAAATTTTTCGTGTTTCATCCAATCTGTTTCAGAAATATTTCTAATTGCTTTTTTCCGAAAATACTTGTTGAGCTTTTCGTAATTATGACAAGAAATATTCCATAAAGGAGGATAAGACTTATGAGACAAAGGTTTAAATGAAGTATTTTTAGTAATTATCCTTCTTGCATTTACAGTTATTCCGTCAATCGAGCATTGCTTTACATTATAAAAAATTTCCTGTGTTTGTCGAGTTATCCTCGTCCAATTAATTGTTTTTATGTTGCGACTGATGATTTCTATTACCAACCAGGAAACAATTATTGGGTTGTGATCGCTATCGAAAGTTGAATCCATAACATAACAAGAAGTTTGATTATGAATATCAGATGAACAGAGAGTAAGATCTAAGATAGATTGAGCTCTTAAGGATCTGTGTGTAGGAATAGTTGTATTGATAATTGTGAAATGTGAATAAGTTAGCCACTCAACAAAATCGTTATTCAGGGATGAAGAACGCACTGCACCCCAAAGAGGGTGGTGCAAATTAAAATCACCGAAAATAAAAGTAGGTGAGGATAGAGAATCAAAGAAGTGTTTTGCTTGATCAACATCAAAACCTTGTGGAGCATATAAACTAACAATGTTGAGTTTAGTGTTCTGGAATTGTACTTCGACTGTCAAAAGTTCCAAGTTAAAATCTTCTCTAATATTGTTGGGGATTATTCTTCCTGACATGCTATCAGGAATACCAATAAGGAGACCACCACCTGATCTATTTAGTCTGTGTGTACGGAAAAAATTTTTGTTTGGAAAGGAAAAATTATCGTTTTCTGAGAGGAAAGTCTCTTGAAAAACCCAAAAAGAAGAGGTAGAAAAAGGAGGAATTGGGAGCCAGAGCTTTTCCCCTTTAATTCCCCTGCAATTCCATTGCAGAAAGGTCATAAAGAAAAGTCAGAAAAAAGGATAATTAAAAACAGAAAGGAAAAAATGCAAAAGTGATACGAAAACTTGGCTCGTAAATTCGAACCCGAATTTTGAAAAGGAAGAAAAACAATTTCATGTTTAAGGAACCTGGAAAGCAAAAACAGGAAAAACAACAACTAAACAAAAAAAAACTTTAATTAAGCTAAACCTGAGGGACCACCTGCATCCCAAATGCATCGGAATGCCCGTAGTTTGAGTTACGACTTTTGTCGCTTTTTTTTCCCTACCAGGAGATTTGCTTGATTCTCCTCGATTAAACATCGTGACAAGGGTTTGCATTAATTTTTCAACCGTTTCTTGAAAGATTCCAATGAGCATATTTGTTTGTTGTTCTAATTTCTCAAAGATATTTTTAACTATAGCTTCGATTTTTTGATTTACAGTTTCTTCGATTTCAATAACAGATATGTTTGATTTAACTACATTAGAATAACTTGATTTTAGGGACTGTTGAAAGAGGCGTCTAGCTTCTCCAGTAGTTAGATGATTTCGACATTTAAATTCTAACATTTGTTGCTCCTTAATGAAATGGGAACAAGACTTCGATGTCGCTGAATGCGGACCCTGGCAATTTATGCACTTCTCCGGACTTTTACATTGGCCATCATGTGTTTCCTCACATATATGACAGATCTGTTTGGTGCATATTCTTGTTGGGTGCATGAAACTATGACATTTCAAACATTGTCGGGTTTTGACTATAAACTTCTGGATTCTTTGATTCGTAAACCAATTTTTAATGGACACTGGTAAGGCTGTGCCGAGTATTGTGATGAGAATAGGGGAAGAATCCCGGGTCGAATTAGATTTTATAAATCTTCTCATTTCAACTATTTCAACATTATTATTTTGAGTTATTTCCTCAGCCAGTTCCTCAAGTGAAGTTTGAGGGGGTATGTCAAAAATTAAAAATCTGTCGGTCACATTTTCCCAAATGACACCGGTCGAAGCGGGGATTTCAAGAATTTTCTCTAAGCTTAGAATTTGGGCAGCGCACACAGGATCCGATGTTGTAAAAATGATTTTTCCTTGCCTTATAAATTTTAAATTCGAAATATTGCTGTGACGATTTATTTACCGTTTAATGTAGGATTGAATAAGGAATGGGTTAAGTCGAGGGATTTTAGATGCAGCATCTTTGTTGGACACAATTATATTTATTGCTTCATATTGCCTTTGGCCAAGACGAATAACTAGTTCGTTAGTGGGTTTTCCACTCTTGAAGAAGTTTTCATTAGTTGACGGATGCATTTTAAAGTTAGATGTAACTTGCATTATTAAAGGATCATTTTCAGCAGAAGAGTCCGAAACAATCAATGTTGAACTACTCGGTTTAACGAAGTTCAGTCTTTGCACTTTTGAATAAATAAATATAAATACAAGAAATTAAAACATAAAAGCTTACCAGTAGTCCAGACGTAGAAAAAAAAGAGCGAAACAAAATAAAATAACCAAACTTCGACAGCACTTCTATGGAGCCAACCGGATGAAGAGTAAAATGCCGCGCGCAGAAGTACATGACATGCGAGTTTTAGGTCACGGGAATTGATCCCATTGAAATATTACATTCAAATGTAATTAGTGTGGGAAGGGTTTTGTGTAAATAAAAAACTATACATTGTGCAAATACGGTGAGGTATTAAAGTAAGTATTTTACATGATTTTCTATCAAATTTACCCTTACATTAACAATTATCCTAACCTGTTAATTTATTTCAATGCAAATTTTTTAAAATTATTTTAATTTTAAATTGTTGCTTATCAGAAATATTAAATATAAAAATAAAATTATGCATTTTTTAAAATCTAAAATTTTGGTATAGTAAATCCTTTCAGTCCTGTTCCTAAAAAATTTATCTTAAAGAAGTTACTTTTATTAGTTGTGTATTTTTTACAATATTTCATTTTTACAAAATAAATAAAGGCCACAACTTTGCCGAAGAGCTAGAAATATTGGTCGACGTACCCAACATGCGAAATCGGTCCATAATCGTCGATTGAATATAACAGTTGACGAACACTCGACGGATAATATCAATTTTAAGAGATCAACTTGTACACTCACGTGCAAATGAAAACTTAGAGCAACAAAATCAATATATTTCTGCTAATACTTTAAGACAACGAGAGGCACGTCAGCGAGTGACCGACGTACTCGGAGAACGTAATCAACAGTGGATGCAAGATCATCGAGCATTAACACGAGCATCACTTAATCGTCTTGCGTTCGAATATGACCCTGAAATAGATTATTCATCACATGCCTTAATCATCATTGGTAATTTGGATAAAGAGCGCTTGCTTTCAAGTACAAAGGTGAATCGGCCGGTTTGTGTTGCGGTTCTGGAAAAATTCTACTTCCATCATTAAAATCGCTACCAGAACCATTGAAAACACCATTAGCTGGAGCTACATCTCAATCATTTTTTTTTTTGCGTAAAATTCGTAAATTCAATACTTGCTGCCAAATAACATCATTTGGAGCAACAAAAATTATTCAGAATGAATATAGTCGCAATTTTGAGTCTGCATTTAAGATTCAAGGATAAGTGCACCATCAAATTAGTTCATTGCTCCCCACGCCTAAAGCCGATCCAAAATTTTTACAAATCTACTTTAAGAGCAACAAATTGATACACGCTACGAATACACCCACATAGAGCGGATGGAAGAGCAAGAAATTGTGGAAATTTTGGAAGTGTTTTTTGAAAAGTCTTAACCAATTGGTCCCGTTGTTAGATTTTTCCGATTGCAAAAC
Source organism: Argiope argentata (assembly GCA_026289955.1). Classification (NCBI taxonomy): domain Eukaryota; kingdom Metazoa; phylum Arthropoda; class Arachnida; order Araneae; family Araneidae; genus Argiope; species Argiope argentata. Next base: position 1,024,409 of record JAOUZG010001254.1, on the reverse strand, counting down.
GGCAACTACGGCATAGTTATCAAAGCAGACAAAGTACTATATGTAGAGCACGCAGGCACATATGATGTCCTAACTATCAACGAAGTTGCAGTTGTTATGGTTGGCGAGCCGTCTGAGTGTCGAGATATACGCACGCAACACGGAGATAATGCGGTGAAAACTATTAAAGGCAGTCATCGTTTTTACGATGCATTACGGCATCCGTTGATATTTTGTGAAGGAGAAGATGGATACCATTTAAATATTAAACAAAAAAATCCAACGACAGGCAAACATTTTTTTTTTTTTTTTGCACCAACAATTTCTTTGTTTCTGATTTATATTTTTATTTCCAGGTGTAGAAATGAGCAAGAAAGTTAGCGCTATGGACTTCTACGCATACCGGTTAATGATTCGTGCTAATCAAAATGACACCCTTCTTCGATGTATCCAGCTATTTCATCAGTACATTGTTGATATGCATGCAAAAATAGGAAGTGAGAGGTTGCGATACATAAAGTTTAATCAAGCAAAACCTCTCTCCGAGGAGTTCATTTATTTACGTCATGCCTTAATCGGCAACGTGGATACTACAATGGTATCAACGACATCGGTACGGCATATATTCTTCCATTCTCATACACTGGTAGTCCACGTCATATGCAAGAATATATTCAAAACACCATGACTTGCGTACGTGCATATGGCCAGCCAGATCTTTTCATCACATTTACGTGTAATCCAAACTGGGATGAAATTAAAATTTTGTTGTTGCCGTGTCAAACATCAATGCATCGCCATGCTATCATGCACGTGTGTTCAAACAAAAATTAAAATCTTTGATGAATTTGATTACACATCACTCGATATTCGGCGTAACACGTCGATGGCTTTACTCTATTGAATGGCGAAAATGAGATTTGCTATATGTGCATACTTTGATTTCGTTTGTGGATAAAGTACAGCCAGAAGAATTTGATACAATTATTTCAGCGGAAATTCTGGATCCGAATATTGATCAAGAATTATTTGACATTGTTATTGCTAACATGATCCATGGTCCTTGTGGTATCTAAACATGACGTCACTATGTATGGACAATGGAATTGTGCAAAGACTTTTCCAAAGCCACGTATAATCGATGCTATGACCATTATCGATGGTTATCCATCTTACCGTCGTAGAGACGTCAACAATGGTGGCCAATCATATTGTTACTTTTTCAGCGTAGCGGATTCGGATTGAATGGACTTTACTTGAGGACAGCACAAACAAATTTATTTACAGGTAAATACAGGATGACTCGGTAAAGTAAAACTTCAGATAAAAATTAATCCAGCAGTCAATAGTCACTTACAGTGTAAATACAAGCCTTACGCACAATAAAAGCAGACTGCAAAACAGCTAGCGTATAGCACAACAAACAGTAAACCACTGCGAGCTCAATAACACAGCGTTAACAGCAAACGTAAACACAGTTCACTAACAATAAGCAGGAAAAGTAATCCGCTATTCCAGTGAAACGCTTCCCTTCTCGGAGGAACTGTCGATTGTTGCAGCCCGTACCTTATATAGCCGGGCGAGGGAGACGCGAAGCTTCGGAAATCACCGCGAGTGATCCAGTGGCTACTAGAATATTCCTTTCGCCAAACTAACCCGGCTTGCGCCAAGCTCTTCGACGCCATCGCCAATCACTCCCCCTTCCGTGAGTTTCAGCGGCGTTCGCCTGCTTGTAACAATATCTATTGCGTATGCCAAACGGTGTAAGAGTAGATATTGATAATCGATGGGTGGCTCCATATTCACCATTGCTGTGCAAAACCTACAAAGCACACATAAACGGTGAGTTATGTTGTTCAGTGGTCCATCAAGTACATTCGCAAATCCGTTGCTATATTTGCTGTTCAAAATGTAAATGATCTTGGCGAAATAACACGTTATCAAATAGGTCAATACATTAAAAGTAATGAAACCATTTGGCGCCTTTTCGATTTTCCTATCCATGAAAAAGATCCTGCTGCTATACATTTGGCTGTGCATCTTGAAAATGGATAGCTGGTTTTATTTCATGGAACAGACTGCTTTACAACAAGCATTAATTGCTCCAAAAACTACTCTAACTAAAATTTTCAACCTTTGCAATCGACGAGATGTTTTTGGTAAATTCGTAGGCCTAGATTGTTTACATGTAATAAACAATCAAAAAATTGAGATCCGCGAAAACGAGGCATTCCAGTCCCAGGATGCGCCCACATATTTATGGCAAATACTTTAGGCCGATTATATAAACTTTATCCTAAGAAACGCCAATACCTTTTTTTGAGTTTGTTATTGAAAAACGTTCGTGAACCGACATCCTTCCGATATTTGCGAAAAGTCAATGGTATTTTATAAGACACGTGATTTGATGCGTGTCGTGAATTGCATTTACTGGAAGATGGTAACCATTGGGATCTCACACTTGCAGATGTAGCATTGAGTTTCTCCTCACAACAAATTCGACACTTATTTTCTATAATAACCTGTTTTTTGTCTGAAGCATCTGCTCTGTGGAATAAATATTAAGATTCAAAGATTGAGGACATTTGCCAAATTATTATCATTAACAGCCAAATCAGTAACGTATTCATAGTTGGCGCTAATTTATTTTGAATCATTTTTTTTTTTTGATATTTAAAAATTGCAAATTCGGCATTATCGGTATTGCTTTCACATTGTAAAATATCATTTTCGTATTCTTCATCTGAAAGTGAATTGTGTGTTTCATCATCTATTAATTTCATTTTATTTAAGGCAGTTGTTAAACGATTACAAGTGTATTCCACATCTTCAATTAAAAAATCATCTTTAATTTTACTTACTTTAACAGAAAAACGAGTAATGTTACAGCGAATAGTTTTCCGTTTTCGCTTCAGCAGCGCCATTTTGTTTCTTGTTTCATCAGCCGTCGCCATTGCAGTAATATGAAGTATAAATACAAAAGTTTCAGTAAGAAAGTAAACTTGCCGGTGTTTCGTAAAGAGCAGGAAGTATTAATTCTCTGTCCTGATTCACATAGGTTTTCGGCACCATATATTAAATCTTGGGAGACAACGTTAATCTATATATATATAAATCTTTGTCCTGAGATAATATATATATATCAACGCACAGCCTATACCGCTGAAGCCCCAAACTTGAAATTGGCTGGCATGTCCACATGATTACGAAAGCACCCACTAAGAAAGGGTTTTTCGAAATATCAATTAGTTCGGGAGAAATTAATTAAACCCCCTTAATTTCTGTTAAATTTAAACCTGTAATGCTACTTTCCGAGTGAAACACAGCCTTCCGGAGAAGCGATCGCTTATGCGTGTGTTTCGTCCCGTAAAACCGCGTTTTTTAAATTGCCATCGTTACGGGTCCGTTAAACTTATACTCAATATCGCAGTGAAATCGAATGGACTTTCTATCGTAGAACACGGAGGTATTATTTTTTTTACGAAACGTGGACGCAAAAATTAAATATCGATTTTTTTTTTAAATATGGTCAATTTGTACGGGTCTATTTCTTGAACGGCCCTTTAAATTAGACGCTTAGCTGGAAAAATACAGAAAATATGTTTCCTGAAAAACAATACGGTGTAGTATTCTGCAATACAATTAACAAAATCGAAATTTTAAAACTGAATTTTTGGCGAATTTTTTAACGAAGAGGCGAAATTTCGCTTTAATATTTAATTACGCCGAAACTTTTCAAGATAGCTTTATCAATTTTTTTTTTTTTTGCATAAAATTCGATAAATTTTTCAAAAGCATGTGAAAGATTGTAAAAATCTGATAGAAAATTGCGCATTAAAATTTTTTTTTGTAGTTTATTGGGTTTTCCTCTTCAGCATTACAAATCTAATCCAATGGGTAAATAAAAATGAGACTAAAATTTTTTTTGTATAATTTGGCATTTCTTTGGCACACCTTGATCTATTTTGAAAACAATCCAGCAAAAATTAAGCGTCTTATGAAATAATTTCTGATTTTGCAAAGACTGCAATCGAAAAACGATTTTGAGAGGTTGGTTGGTTGGTCCATAACCGCGAGCGAAAAGGCAGTATTATATGGTTTAGAGATTTGTTGTGTTTGCTTAAAATGCTTTTCTTAATAATAATATCAATATTTTTTTAAACTGTGCAATGATTGCCATGCTACCAAATAACTTTGCTTATTAAAACTTCTGTCGGCGACCTTCAGATTGCTAAACTAACCGAAAGCGGCGCGTCTGAATAACAGGTTTGTCTTAGAAGTGTCAGGATTTGGACAAAAGGATTGCTTTTCCCTTTTGCGATTAGTTCAGCACAGCGGGAGTAGGTTGATTAGCGGATATCATGTTGTGAATGACAGCGGTTGCTTATCGCAGTCTTTCGATTTCGAAGAGCATATTTCTTTCAGTCGATCGAAATAACATAGATTGAAAACGCAGATAATTTGATTGTGTTTTAGAGGATTTTTGAATATTTCATGAAACACTACATAAAATTTTCATGAGAAATAAATTATTGTATGCTTAATATGATAAGAATCTAATTTTTATGAATTACAAGTGTTCGTCATATATACTAGCTCTTCGTCATATATACTAGCTTCGTACGCATGGAAATTTTGATGTGTATATGTGATAACTGACAATTTAATTGCAATGTAAAATGTTATCAAAACCGTATGCATGCATATATTTTCAAGTCAATTGGAGCAACGCAAAGACGTGAATTTTCAGCACCAGTTGGAGTAACACAACGCAGATTAGAAAATTTTAATTTCCTTTCATCTATTTTATTTTTATTCAAAAACACGTCTGAAGGAATTAAAAGATCCATTAATTAACAATGTTTAATTTGAAATTTATCATGCACTACGAAAATAAACAGAATCGTGTGAAAGAACCGGTCGAAAACATGTTACATCTAGCATCATTAGTGTGGGGAAAAAGAACTACTTTAAAGCTATGTACTTAATATTATGACGGTACTTTTAAAAAATGTAATCGAAAATGATGAAAAAAGGCAAAAGGAATATGTACAGCAAGAAAAAAAATCAAGAGAAATGAACAGGAAATATCGAATTATATTAACACAAGAACAGCGTAAGAAAAAAAATAGTAAACCGTCCTTTAGAATAGTAAGATAATATTAAAATAAAAAACAGAAACAGAAAAAAAAACAACAATTAGATTTTTTTAAAATTTTTTTTGTTCTGATGGAAAAGGCTTTCTGTCGGGAAATCCTACTATAAATCACAAAGAATTCCAATAGATAAGATAATATTAAAAGGATACCATAAATAGAAAAACAAAAAATGATTCAAAAAGCTCAGGCAGATGTTCTCAGATTTTTTTGGGTGGAAAAGTTAGTTTTTAAATTAATAAAAAATGAACCATTCAATTAACCGGAATAAAAATTGGCCTATGTTCTTCTGTAGACTATAATCTATTTCTGTGCTAAATTTCATCCAATTTCCTCCAGTCGTTCTTGCGTTATTGAACCCCATCATCCATCCATCCAAACTTTTACATTTATAATAGTAGTATAGATTAATGTTTTCATTTCAAACCTTGAGAACACATGTAGGGTAATAGGGTAACTTTTACTTATTTAAGTAAAATTTTAATTCTCCTTCTGCATTAAGTTACAAAATCGTTTTCTATCTTTGCTTAGAAGAAAATTGTAGTTGTTTGTAATCGAACCATTTTTTTTTTTTGATAACCTGGTAAAGATAAAAATGGAATAAATGTTTACCCTATAAGCAAGTAATCTTTATCTTTATCTTTACTTATAATAAAGCACAATGTGTGTGTGTGTATGTGTGTTGGCGATGTACAGGCCAGACCGTTCGACCTACAGTTACCAAATTTGGTATATATATACCTTGGGTGCCGGGAATATGCACCTCGGAGCCCTTTTTTTTGAATTTTTAATTAACATTTTAATTAATTAAAAAATAAGCAAAATTTTGAAGTTTTTTCGCTATAACTTCCGAAAATATTACAGCACAAAATTGTTTTTTGCATCAAGTTAAAGCTCAAAAATTTAGCTTTTCAATGATACTAATGTTTTTATCTACGAATTAAAACTCTATTTTTAATGAATTTTTAAACATTTAATTTAATTGTTTTTTTTTTCAACAATTTATTTCCCATAAAATAAAATAAAAACAAAATTTTATCTTCTCGAGGATCTTAAAAAAAAAAAAATCAGCTTTTAATAAAATGTTGCCATCAAATTTTCAGAAGTTCTGCTTAAAAAAAGTTAATTACTACCAAAAATAAAACAGAAAAATATAATTTTCACCACGCGATTATATGAAATGAAATAATTAGGAAATGTGATATTTTTTAAACAATAAAAGCAAGAGAAAACTTTTCTTCATCGTTTGCAATATCAAAATTATTAATTCAACTAAAAAATTAAAGTAAATAAAAATACAAAATAAAAATATATTTCAAACGAGTGCGACAGTTAAAACTGAAAAAGAATTTTTAGAAAAGCACCAAACGATAATCTTCTGAGAGCGAGATTATTTATTAAAAAGCAAGAAATCTTAAACGAAATTGAAAATGACGTCATTTCAAAGAAACGACGAAGAAATAGCAATTGATAATAAGTAGAAGTAAAATATTTTTCCATTCGTGTTTTTTTTTTTAAATTTTAAAACAAAAAGATATGTTTTGAAATGTTACTTCTACTTATGTGAAGAAGATATATTGTACAAATCAAAGAATTCGCCTTTGTGATTGTAATTTATCTCCGCATTTTAATGAATCATGCCAAATAAAAACACATAAGCCTTCAACGAACCATATGTAATACTAAAGCAATACTGATAAAAGTAGGTCAGATATTTGAAAAAGCATCTTCTTTCAAACAAGCTTACGTAATAATTAACAATGCAAAATTTGTAAAAGCATATAAAACTATTTTTTACCCGCATATTTCGGAGACATCAAAACTTTCTAACCAAAACAATATCACGTTCTCAAATGAGAAAAAAAAATCAACTATCATTCCAAATTAAACATATAAAAAATCATTTTCGGCACGTGTCTGTATAAAATGAAACAAATATGAAACATGATATTTTTGGAAAATAAATAAATGGAAACGCTTTCTATGATATTTTACTATACATATGTTACTAATCCAATTAAACAGTTTTATTTAAGGCGAATATGGCTTAACATCTACAAGGCATCTTCTGTAATCGGAGCCCAGCATCTAATTTCTTAATTATTTTGGGAGAGACATAAATATCTTAACAAATGGTCCAAGTGAAATATATAATTATTAGATTGAGGAAAAAAATGCTGATGAATTAAATTTTTATATATACCTTCTGCTCTGTGAATCATATTTAATAAAATATTTTAGAGACAATAAGTCCTTAAAATAAAAAAGTCTCACTCCAATTAACTAAATCAATCATCAAAGCTGATCGATCTATGAAAATTTCAATATAACTATTCGGTAACAACTGGCGATTTTAGATCACTTTATCAAGATCTCAAAGAAGCCAATCAGGGTTACTCTAGAATAATTGGCCTAGAGTATGGAAATGATGATTGTTCTAAACTTGCAATATTCAGAACTGAATAAATCAGCCAGATTTGAAGAAGATAGAAATGCTTATTTATTTATTAGAAGTTGAAATATTAAGAATATTTTACAAATATGAATCTATAAGACAAAGGAATTTAAACCATAATTTTTTTATATATGTTTATAAACCTTAAAAAATTGTTATTATTAAGAGCATTTATATAAATCTAAAAATAAAATTAAAAACTGAAGGTTTCAATTAACCTGTGAAATTTTTGCTGCATAATTCTTCGAGATATCATAAATTATAAAAAAATTATAATGTTTCAATTTCTGTATTGAGCATAAAACTTCAATGTCGGACTACTCTGCTTTCAGTTCTTAGTTTTATTTAAAGGCGTGGTTGAATTGAGTAAAAAGGTCTTTATATTAATTGAAGTTTCATCATTTCCACTTTAATTTTAAACTCAATTTTACGTGCACTGATAGAAAATCAGAGAGAGAGGTGGAGTTCAAAGATAGGATTGCTTAAGGCCTACAGAATAGTGTAAGTGAATTACATGCTTATCGAAATTTGAAGCTTAAAAATCCTTTTACTGAAAAACTTATAATGAGACCAAGTTATATAAAAAATGATTTAACCCTTTAGTCGGCATTAATATTGGCGAACCGACTGGTCGCCAAAGACGGCTAGTTTTCAATAAACAATTCGTCTTTGAAGCTACATATCAGCCATGCAACTAACTATGAAAACTTTCTCTCAAGACTTCTTCAGATAGCCATCGATAAAAAATATATCTTACTGCGAAATAACGCCAAGTATGCCAAATATACTAAAATTCTCTTTCCTCTTATATTATACTAGCATTCCTGTACCCTGCATTGCTCGGGTAATAGAATTAGCAATATAATTACCTATATAATATTACAATATAATTACACCTATAATAATTACTTATTACCTATAATTTTTTCTAATTTTGGGAGGGTCC
>JAOUZG010001254.1:980994-1000247 GCA_026289955.1 Argiope argentata | reverse complement strand
CCGATATGACGTATTTTCAAGTAACATTTAAAGAGACGTGTTCTTTTATGTTGCATGATTTGAGCTTACTGGTTGGGGATCGCGTTTAAAATTTGATCCATCCTATCTGTGATTATGATGCGTCCGTACTTTGATATGATGTAAAGATTTGAAAAGTGTAACATCCTTCTAGACTAACAAAGTCAGTCCTAACGTAATTTTCATATAGCTTGAAAAATAAATACATAGTAATGGCAGCATTTTCGTTAATTAGAAAGAGGCGAAATCACATTTTCATGAAACTCTCTGTTGGCATGAATGGAAATTATTTTAAACATTTTAAAATAGAAATTTGAATTAAGCTACATTGTTCAGCTCAAACTGTAATTGCTTATTTTTCCAAGTCTTGCTGTTGCAAAGATTTAACTTTAGGAGCGATTGAAAAATGAACAGAGCAAAAAAACCTTTATTTAAAAAATATGATATAACACAATCTGAGTGAATACGCACAATAGAGTTTTGCAAGCGTTAGCTGAATCATAAGGAAGATATCATCCGCTTGTTTCTGATCTTCGCAATCACTTCTTTTGTCTGAAAATGGGAAAACAGGGCCATTAATAGGGGGTAGAGTTTGTTGGTAAGAGTAATAAAATGAATTTTTAAAGAAGTAAACAGTCCACCACACTATAAAAAGTGTGGGTGAATTTTTTAAAAAGAAAAGGCATGAATTAATTCCTTTTAGAAAAGATTGTGGAATTTATCTTAATTCAAAATTTGAATTTTTGCAGAACTTAAAGCATCTATTGAAAAAAATATCATAACAAAATTCCAGATATAACTATCTGATTTGTGTACTTAGCTGTTTAATTTCATTATTCATAAGGCATTTCTATAAAATAAAAGAGGCAAAGACTGAGCATTTATTAGACATTAAAAAGTGGCAGCTTAACATATAAATCGGAATTTTCGTTTTGCATTATTTTTAATGTCTGTTTAATGTAGACATTCTCCTTCCAATAATATTTTTTTTCTGTATAACTTCCAAAAATATTATGCACAAAATATCTTTTTAATGATATTAAATGAATAATCAGTCGAATTTTCCGTTTTTTAGAAATTATTCAAAAATACTTGTTGCCTAATTTCGATAATACATTATTGACCTGAAATTCAAATCTTTTTCATTGTTTCTGCGAATACTTAATCGCTTGATTTTCTTCCACTATCGAAAGTCAAGGACGAAGGATTCTATTCAGTAATGGCAATTGAGGAAGTGACTTTGTAATTATGACATCAATGAACAATGCGGTTGCGTTTCCAACAGCGTCGCGGTGCAGTCGGATCGGTCCGCGCCGAGAAAACATGAGAGCAAGATGAACAGAAAATATGCAAAACAAAATGGTTTAAATATTTGAGAATGTGTCGAAACTTAGTTTCATTTTTATGCATTTTTATTTATATATAAAGGATTTAACTGATATTAACCAAATGTTCACTAGAGGTAGCTAGTGATAAATAAAATACCTAAAAACAAATAAATAAAATTATTAAAAACGTTTTGTTGTGTTGTTTTAAAAGTGTTTTTTTTTTGCATTGATATTCTGCAAGTCGACACCTATATAACATTAACACATTCGCTACCACGACCTCCGCCCGATATTCGGGCTCTCTAACCAGATGGCCTCTTCTTTGTCATTCATTATCTACAGTGCAGAAGGTTGGGTGCAGTTACGCAGTGTATGTTTATTGAACAGAGGATATGCAACGTGTGTCCGGCAATCAATGGGTTGCACAGGTTATAAAAAGACTGCGTACATATGCGTCACTCGTTTTATAACACTCAGGACGTCTTAAAAATTGTTAAGGTTGAAGTACTAAAGAAATCTTTTCACGGGGAACAAAAGAACCAGAACTAACCGTCAGAAACCACCTGGTACCTGGCTGGAAAAGTATCCTTGGCCTGATGGAGAGCTCTTTTTCGGGTGCGATGGCGTGCAAGTGCAGATGGGGGACGGAGATGAAAGGAGGCCAGTGATATCCCACCCTACAAAATTCATTTCAAATTAAAATAGCACAAAATCAGTGTTTCTCTTGCATCCCTGTGAGTTAATCCTATATCTTTTATTTGATTTAAATAGGCAGGAATCAAACAGCTACTAAAGTCCTTCTTAACCACACTACTTGAAAATCATTACCACAAATTTGGTACCTGGCCATAGTAAAGTGAAAGGTCATTTCCCTGACAGATCGTGACTTTCGAGAGATAAGGCCTGTTGGTTCTATCACTCACTCCTGCTTGAGTCACTATAGTCAGGCGATTCAGAAGCCGGTTGAAAATTGTCACTCTGCACGTTTTCGGCGCGACGCGAGCGATGACAGGCCTATACACTTTATAACAAAAAAAATCGACTCAACAAGAAGCAATCATCCGATTGCTTTGAAATTTCGTATGTATGAGTGTTTTGACAAAATATGCAAATGATTAAATTTTGGTATCCAATGAATGAATAGTTTGATCGCTAGCGCATCGGAACTGCGCATTCAGTAGATGTATATAAGAAGCAGTTCTTCAACGGTTGTTAAAACTTTCGGTTTAATTGCGATTCAGATTACCTTGCAACAACTTAAAAAATATCTCGTTGCAGATTTCTTGATCATTACGAACAACTGTCAGAGATTGACAGAGGTCGTATCATTGGATCTGAAGAAGCCGGTTGGACAAATTGGAGAATCGCTCGTCGTTTGAGTGGAAGCGATGCAGCAATTCGAAGATGTTGGCAAGGATGAGTGAAAAATAGCAGAGATCAGCGTCAAGATGGTAGCGGTCGACCTAGGGCCACAACAGATCGTGAGGACAGAGTGATTATCTATTCAGCTGTCACAGCGCATTCTTCATCTCTATCAACCATCAGATGTTCAACCGAAACATCAGTATCCACCATGAGCATTCACAGACGGTTGAGACAGTGAAATCTACGCTCGTGTCGTCTGTTAAGTCATCTGTCACTCAAGCCTGCACACTGCCAAGCCGGATTACAATGGTGCATGGCTCGATCATGTTGGAATGATGCCGACTGGGGACTATGGTCTTTAGTGCCGAATCCCGCTTCCAACTGTGTCCTGACGATCATCAAAGACGTATTTGGAGACACCCAGGCAGAAGGAGGATCCTGCTTTCACTATTGCACACCACACCGGCCCTCAACAAGGCATTATGGTCTGGAATGTTAGTTCATTTGATAGTCGGCCCCCTTTGGTCGTCATTAGGGTTGCAGTTACTGCATAGCGGTATGTCGACAACATCCTAAGACCTGTTTTGCTACCGTCCCTTTTGCAGCACCCTCGGTTGGTTTTTCAGCAGAACAATGCCACCCCACATATGGCACGTGTTGCTATGAACTGTCTGAAAGCTTGTCAGACACTTCCTAGGCCTGCCAGATCTCTTACCCATCGAGCATGTCTGGGATATGACGAGAAGGAGATTGCATCAGCCACGGAATGTTGATGACCTCTTGGACAATTGGAGTAAATTTGGCATGAAATACCTCAGGGGACCATCCGGAAGCTTTATCGGTCGATGCCACTCCGTGTGGCAGCTTGTATTCAGGCTAGAGGCAAATCAACACCCTATTGAGCTTGTAACTGTAGATCTGAAATAAATTATTCAATTGTTCTGAGATTTTAATCATTTACTACTCTGTACATTGTCTTCCTATCCACCAATTTTCATCTGAATTGGACAAATCCTTCTTGGTGCGTCGATTTTTTTTTGTTATAGAGTGTATATGCTTTCATCCCCCATATCTTTTAAATATATTTTTTTGATTCAAGATGATGTTATATTGAAATGGATGAGATAAGAATGCAAGTTTAGAATACAAATTATCGAAGGTAAGTGTATTTCTTTTATTATCCTTAATACAAACTTTAAATATGAATTTGTTACTGTTAAGCCTACTTGGTTTCCTGTTTTCACAACAAATGAAATTAGTTCAATATTATTTGTTCTCCCATTGATGTGGCGTTAATTAAAAATGAACTAAGAAAAATAGCTGCAATCTATTCATACAAATTCTCTATTTCTTAATGTAAAAAATCGAATCGATATTTAGACTGTTGATCTATGGGAGTCCTGTCAAGGTTGTTACTTATTCGATTGTTATTAACTTATTCATAATTCTGATATAAAAATTCGGTTTAAATAAGTTCTTTATCGAAGGTTTTCGTCAATTAATCTCTATCTTACCTTTTGCTGACTATTTGGTTACATAAAATTTTAAAGTTGCATAAATTATCTCTTAAGTATTTCTAATCATGAATGTGAGTTATATTTTTAAAAATACAATGTAAATTAATATCACTATAAGTATCTATAAACAAAGAAATTTACGATAAATATCTATAACCAAAAAAAAATTTATATTTCTTTATTTTTTTAAAAAAAAGATGCCATATAAATGTTTAGTTCTAGCTTACCATGGAAATTATGATGAAGAAAATAAAGTCGTTTTTTTTTGTTCGGTTTTTTTCTGGATATCCCACTGATGAGGCTTTAAGACAGGAATGGATATATGCAATTCCAAGAAAAAATGGTACCATTACAAAGAATTCTAATATTAGCAAAAATTAGCAATGATAATACACTTTAATATTTTGAAATAATTTGAATTATTTGTTGGTGTATATTATAATTTGTGTTAATTACAGTCTTAATTTTTGTAAAAAGAATTTTAATGTCATCTGATTAAAATTTCTTTTTGATGCATTAATTTTAGCTCAATACCGCTTTACTGTTTTGTTTATGTAAAATATAGGCTATTGCACTTACATTAGTTAGTAAAAATGTCGTAATTTGGTTGTAAATATCAATTTAAGTAGAACTAGGATGACTTCTGATTTATTTTTTAAAAGTAAATCATGAAAATAACTGATTTTTAACAATTGTTTTTAAAAAAATTTAGAACTTAAAAAAAATTCTTTTGATTTGTAGGTTTATAAATATAAAAATTTACTCTACATGAAGGAGATTTTATTTCTTTTTTTTTCTTTCAGGTATGTGTGAGACAATTTAGAGAGGGTGAAGTGCTTTTCAGAATTACTTTCTACATAACATAGCGCCATCCTGTGCCCCCGGTGCCTATAACGCTAAGTTATCTAACCAGTTGGATGAGCACAAGATGGGGGGGGAAAGAAAAGAGAAAAAAAGGAAAGGGGGGAAATCTGCACTTTTGAGGGACTTTTTAAGTAATAATTTTGGTTGATTATCACAAGGGGAATTCTTGTTTCAACTATTGTAGGTCTTGAAGAGGTCTTGGTATTTATGAATATGGTTTACTATGGAGTTGATTTTGCCGCGTGAAAGGGTATTTGGTGCAACTCTGCTGTACCATTCTTCTTCGAGACTTCTTTCTGGCTTTCTCATGTGCCATGAGAGAGTGAGTAGGCATTCTGTGACATAGTGAATTGGAGATCCTATTTCCCCACAGCTACAGTAAGCAGAGTTGGCTAGATGAAATCTATATAGTTATGTCGGGAATGGGCCGTGTCAACTGAAGAAAAGGACATTCGCTCTGTTCCAATTGGCAGCGTAGAGAGAAACTTTTGGTATTATGTTATATGTGGAACGGCCTGTTTCGCCTTCTTCCCGTTCCTTTTGCCATCTTGTCATCATATCGATTTGGAGGATGTTCTTCAGATGAGATCTTGGAAGCTTCATTAAATTCCGATCTTCATTCGCACTAGCCGGTGTTTTGGCTAGTTTGTCTGCCGCTTCATTCCCGCCATAGCCTACATGTGCCATGATCCATGAACTTTTGATATGAGGATTTTCAAGAAGGGAGAACGTATCTCTTGCTAATTGGCTACTAGCAAGAGCAATTACTATTTAGCAATTACTTTCTACAATGAAAGTTTTGAGGAAACATTATCTACTCCTCTGAAGAGGCCCAGGCTGAAAGAAAATGTTGTGCTAAGTATTTTTCCTGGATGTCCAACATAATTCTTACCATCAACTTCCTCGATTCGAAAGAGTCCTTCAAAAAAGAGCCAACGATTAGAACAAGTCCAAATTGGATGTTCCATAATTGAAAACTTAAATTCCAAACAGAACTAAGATAGCAACACTGCATTTGCTAATTTTAATGAATTAAAGAAGTGTATTAACGACCATACTTTTTCTATCTTTTGGACTATTATTGAGCAGAACAAAAATATTGTTACGGGAAACAATCTCCCCGCGGTTGCTTGTTATAGTGGTGGGCATGTATTCTATGACGACACAATCAGCACTCCTCATTAGAGAAACAACAATAATGACGTTTATTTACACATGAAGATAATAACAAAAATACGACGAATACACAGATGACAAATATGTGCAACCGAGACGAACACAGAACAAAATATAGCAACACACTACATCAGACAGTAGTCCACAAGTAGTAATCGGCCACAGCTCTCAAAGCACTGACAGAATCCAGCAGGAGAGGGATTCCTCGGATCTTCGCTCTATGGTCTCTCCAGACGGCAGAACTTATCGCTGTCTCCTCACTTTAGCTGCCTATTCACTACCACACACTGGCTACTCCTCACATTACACGTCACTCTTCCACAGTAGACCACACGACTCGTCACACTGTAGTTCAGCACTCGCTTGAACTATACACAATGTTGGCACTGCGCCGTTGCTCCGCTGTCCTCTCGAAGACTTGTTACTTGTCTTCTACTCCAGCTCCATTCAAACCCTATCCTCTTCAGCTTGAGTTTGCCAACCTTTTATATGTACTGGGTGACGGGGCTAAGAATTTTATGGGCCAATCAGGAAGCATATTGGTTTCTGTTAGATGGATCGGAAAAATTCTTGAATTTTCTAGTACTATCCATTTTGTTGCCAAGTTTTTCGCCAAGCCCTGACATTACTAGCTCGGCTCCCGCTCAGCATTTAACAGTGCTGATCGTAAACTGATATTTATTAAGATGGCGCTGTTCGTGCTGGGAAGCAAAATTACAGTTTTGTAACAATGTGTTCTTCATTCATCTCTATGTATTAATGTCTCCCTTCCCTAATATATGCTGTAAGTACTGACAATGATCTATTTTGAAATACATCATTTATGCAAGAAAGGATTTTGAAACCTGGGCAATTTCCATTACCAATTAAAGATAATAATATGCATGAAGTATTTGATATTCTTGATTATTATGAATTCTATTATCAATATTCATGATTATCACATTTCTGTAAGACAAATTTGTGAGACAAAAAGTAATCTAAGAATACTCCATGCATTAAAAATTGTCTCTCATAATAAAGGTACTAGAGCTGTTAACATATTTGAGGATGGAAAAGAACCAATAGATTTAATTTTATGCGATATATCTGTCGAAGAATCCGACATGGACGAATTAGAAGATGCTCTGCCCACTGTGGCGTATGTAGCTGGTTACTTTTCTCATTCTGCTTCATAAAAAAACTAATTTTAAAACTAATAGATGCAAAAGATGAGGTGGCTCATTGTATCCTAGTAAAATAATTTCAGAACGCAGATAGTTGTTATATTAATTAGTGGAAAATATGTGAATGAATTTGAATTATTCAAGTTCCTATCCCTACGAAATTGGATTATTAATCTTGTGGAAAGTATTTTAATAATATTATAACTAAAGATATGTTTCTGTCTTCAGATGTTTGTGTGGATGGGCGTGATATATTAACAACTTGCTGTAATTCTGAGGTCGGCAACTGACAGTTTATTGAATAGTTATTGTAAAGTAAAAAATTATAAAGTGAAAAGATGAATCTAATATAGCTTCTAAGAATAGAAGAAAACTAAAAAATCCACATGTTAGAAGAAACTAAAATTCCACAATAAAACCACAGTCAGTGTTGCAACGGAGGTCAATTGTTTTGTCCCTGCCCCTCCGGGAAGGTCGGCGAGTAAGTGATAGAATTTCACCTAGTAGCGCAGGTCACTTCACTATGAATAGAAACCAAGTTTGTGGGAATAGTTGTCGCCGTTCTCAAGAAGGGGGAAAACTTTAGTGGAAACCCTATTAAGGCTGTGCCGATTTTCGAGCATTCAAAGAAAAAAAATCGATATCACTTTTTGAAAAATACCATTTGAACTTGAATCATAGCTCACAATGAATCATGGTGCAATAAATTGACAGTCAAGATTTATTTTTTTCTTTCCTTAATATTTATTTTTGTTATTATTCCTTGTTTATCGCTTTTGTTCATAATTTTTTTAATGTTCCTATAAATATTACCAAAAAAAAAGGTCTAAAACTAAGATATACTTGCTTCAAGCATGTCATTTTGGAACGCTCCCTAAATTGAAAGTACCAGCAACGAATTTCTATTTAAGGTATCCGAACACGTTCGGAACACTTTTCTTCGAAAAACATTGATTGGGCAGGCAAACCATATTTCTGGGTTCAAGACTAATCAAAATTAGCAATAGGATGTCAATATTTGAAATAAACATTAAAACTCCTTGAAAATTGGCATTTAAAAGCATAAATTTAAACAAACTCTTAAAGAACTTCATATTGGATATACCAAAAATTATTAATCTCAACCGAGCAAAACTTATGCCAAAATAAACTACATGGTTTTCTATAGAAAAGGAAATATAAGCGTATGGTTATAATAATAAATTTACGAATCAGTCGAAGATTTATCATAAAAGTTTTAGTAAATTTATGACATAACAATATGCTGCAAATTAAAAAATATTCACTCAATTTAAATTCTCCTAGAAACTCATTTTCTAGAAAATAGTGTAAAGACCAAGTATACCAAATTTCATATTAATGCGATAATTATATTTTGAGTTAGTTGATTTGAAATGGGGGAAAAAAACAATCCATTTTGAGAATAAAGCATATAAAGCATACAGTAACATGTTTTGGTAATAAATTATGTATATAAATATTCAAAATTCACCATATTTTTAAGTTATGCCTTCTTCCTCTGCAGCTTTTAGAAATTTTGCCATTTTAATCATTTTTTTCTGGCAATTTTCGGATTTGGCAATGAATTTCATCTTGATTAATTTATTCTGTCTTTGTCATGTCAACAAACGCTCTAACTGCATTTGTACCAGAATGCGCTCCAATGACCTGACGGATGTCCAGTAACATAGGAATAACATAATATAACCCAGTAACATAAGGATTATCTAGAATTCAAACAGCGGGAAAATAACTAGTTAACTTTTTTTGTTTAGATTCTCGGAACCAACAGGCATGGTGCCCTAATTAGCTGATTGTATGTTGATTTAACAAATTTAGTGATTAGGCAGTAAAGGAAAAAAGTCACTTTTTGTGTGATCCCCTCGAGCTGTCTCAATAGCCTTGACTTGTGCGGTGAGCTTCTTTACGGAGCAGTGGACAGAAGCGTGCGAGATCGTCTCTCGAATCTGAGAACAAACGGGAGCAGAATAAGGAGACGACTCTTTCGAACCCACTGTGATGAAAGAACCGACCCTAAGAAAGTGTTAACATTTACAATGCAAACGATCCAAAGAACACTGGAAAATGACTTGATGTAAAATTTGGCTATGTGTATTTGTGAAAATTTTGCACTTAACACAATCTACTCAAGATATAATAATTAAAAATAATGGCTTAAAGCGCATCGATTTTTTTAGGAAAACTTGAAAGATAACGCTACCGAAAAGCCATCAAACTCCCCTTCTTGCCTAAGAACATCTACACCTTCACTTGTGTAATAATTATACAATAAGAAGAAAATAGCTGTATAAGAGCAGACGTGAATCATATTGATAAGGTAATAACTTACAGGCGATTCATTTTTCTTTTAAGTGACCATACAAATAATAATGTCTTAAATTACAAAAAAGGGACAATATAAAATCAAATTAAGGGCATCTGCGTTGTTATGTTTTAAATTTTAATCTAATCAAGTGTGTCCTTACCTGGAAGGCATACATTCGGCCCCTTGCTGCTTTAGAATGTCATAAGCTATAGATTCCATTTGTTGAACTGCCAGACAAAAAAAAATTACATGTACAGTGAGCGAAAAGAAAATCAACGCAAACTATGGAACGCAGAAAATGTATTTCACAGACAAAATATGATTCGCAAACAAGATGTACTTCACGATATAGAGGCATTTTGTTGCGAATCATATCTTAAAAGTAAATAACCATCATAACAGAAAAAAACTTGAAATATTTACATGACACCTACCGAATGGTTGACTTATTGAACTATACTGATTGAAAATGTCTCTTTTTCAGCAAACTGTGAGGGTGACAGGTCCATTTTAAGATTTGTGAATTTTAGTCTCGATTATGACAAGCAAGCAGTTAGTGTCCCAGTTAAGTCGTTCGTGGACCGAGGCGAAAGAAAAAACGGTAAAAAGGATCCGGGTACCATGGCGATAAAACATTAGTGCATCGATAACACTTCTTAAAGCAAAAAGTGGTGAGAACGAAAAATTAATAATACAGCGCTCATTACTCTATTCAACCATTGATGACGACTGTGTGTGCGTGCTTAAATATTATGAACCGGATGCCATTTTTTGCTGTAACTGATTTTCCGAAGGATATACAAAGCGTAAAAGGCAGTCGTCTCTTATTCAAGGTAATTAGGGAGAGATGGTGAAGGGGCGCTTTGTGGAAGAGCAACAGCGGATCCACCCAGCAGCTATCCCTATCTCTGGAACTTAAAATTGCATACAAAGCGTTCTATTGTTCTAAAAATTATGCGCAAATGCTCATTGTTTATATAAGTCATGAACTTATTCCAAATAATATTTTCGTAAGAAGCCGATTTTTAAACCTAAACATCTTTCTAATACATTTGTTTAATGATACGAACACACACATACACACACACAACTTGAACTTAAACAAAGAACAGAATTCTTTGCTTCCGGTAAAATCAAATCTTGCGCTCTGCGGCAAAATCTCAAACGCTTCGAGGAAACTGGCAGCTTTTCTATTAACCACTTGACATACGAATTTATTTAACTTCCTAATTAGATGACACATCCAATATTAAACATTTATTGTTATTTTAATTTTATAATAATGTAACGAATTTTAAGATAATGAAAAGTTTCTAAATGATTCTGGCATTTTAAATTACTGAATACTTTCGCTTAATTGCAGGTTTAAAATTAATAATTCAATAATTCGATGCGCGTGTTAGTGACGTCATTGTATGTGAAGTGGTTAAAGCAGGCAGAGGAGGTAAAACATGATACAGCAGCATGGACAACTGGAGTTGCCATACGGCGCTGTTGTGGATGACAACCGGAGTTGCCATACTCTACAGTTCGGAGGCTCATGCGGATACCGTTCGAAGCTATCCGTATAATAATCATTGATTGGTAAGAATTAAACCAGCCGATAATGATGTGCGTGAAACGTTAGACCCCCCCCCCTTGATAGAGATGGAGATGGAACGAAATCGGTCACGGAACATACTATGGACCGATGAAACTCCCTTTTACCGGTGCGGAACAGTGAACGCCCAAAACTGCTGTATTTGGTCCACTGCAAAATTCTTGCATTCATCAGCTGTTCATTTGGATCGACTTCACTGCGACCTTTTTGATTGGTTCATTTTTCTTTGGGAAAATGATTCCGTAGGAACCTATACCTCACCGCATCACGTTCTTGGCATGAGTTGCAGAATTGTACCATTCCAGAACTCCTGCAGCTTGGATGCTTCACCGTAACAACATTCTAACAAGATGTTCCCCTTCCTCACAAAGCGCCCGTGGTTCAACAATTGCTGCGACATCATTTTACATAGGATCGCTGCATCAGTCGCGCATTTCCTACAAAACCGCTTCCACTTTCACCCGGTCTAACCTCTTGTGATTTTTGGCCCGGTCTTACCTCAGAGATGGCGCTTATCGAGGAAACATAGGAAATCTGTCGGTTTTGAAGAGCCATATTTCCTTGAGCACCTACGCAACATCGAATCCGTTTGCATGCCGCTGTAAATCATGTTATGGTACGGGGTAATACTCTACTCCGGAGCAAGGTGAGCACACTGAAAACAATCTGTGACATTTTTGTTTGATGTTTTTGCTCTCTCTCGGTTGTTACTTATTTGGTTTCTGAAGGAACGAAAGTTTATGTGTTCAGTAAAGTTTATTACATTTTTACTTGCAGCCGTTCTGGCATAGGGATCGCGCGTCTTCCCCATGATCCACCATTCCTTTTTCGGGCATGGTTGTTCTTCTGTGTTCTATATTTGAGGTGTGTGAATATGCCCCCTGTAAAAAGGGGGTTGTGAGAGCGAATGTGACGCATTCCCAAACATGTTTAATTCAAATTCGAATCAACAACAGAAATGTTTAAAAAAAATTGAAAATTATTTTAAGTAGTAATTAATTTTTTTGAAAATAAAAAATGCATCACCTATGAAATAAAAAAGGAACTGAAAATCCTATTATCGATTTAATGTTGAATAAAATAAAGTTTTTTTTAAAAGTAATATTGGTAAAAATGGGAATCTTTGAATTTCTCGTCTTTGGCGATAACTTACTTCGCCGGGACAAATGATGCTAAAATCTTCAAATGCTTATTTTTTGTGAATTGGAAGTAATGGATTCTTCAATAAAATATTTTTAAACATCGAATTTCCATAGTCATATAATCCATACTATTTTATAAATCTTGTTCCGCTTTGTCATTGTACTATGCATTTCAGTAATTTTGTATAATCTCCTCAGAAATCGGAACTTTAGTTTGAAACGAAAGTGATTGAACAATGCAAAATACTAAGAAAATATAAAAATATCTTTGCTGAAATCAGTTATGTTATTTTTACTATACATCTTAGTGCTGAAAATAGATTTGTTAAGCACCTATGTATTGCAAATTACATAATATTTTTTATATTATATTAATCATATGTATTATATAATATTTTTTTTATAATTTATGTAATATCTTAGAGGTTTATTCGATACAAATTTCTCTGGTTGAAATAAACTTTGCTACAATAAGAAAACAACCTTCAAGAGGTAGGCAAGATCATCTATTTTCATGCATCTGATTACAAAAAAGAGCTGCAACTTAATTCAGACCGGTTTCTCCGAAACCTTTTCGAATGTTATCCAATGAAGCAGGGGTTCTCAAACTTTTAGACATTGTGACTCCCCCAAAGTTTTAACTCTGTTTAAAGTTTAGACAGAGATTTTAAAAATTTCACCCTTACTCAAGAGTTTGTATAGTATGTGTTGGGTATTGGCGCCACATCCCTTGACATTTCATATTGTTCCTTACTAGTATCATCTCGAAGCTTTGATTGAATAGTTTACAGATTGAAACGAGTGAGTTGTGTCGATAGTTAATACATTCAGTGAGCAAGCCATAAAAAAAGTTGAGCTAAGTGCCTGTCAACATGATCTACTGATAGAGATTTTAAGTGATCAGTCAAAGTAACTTTTAACATAGCTTATATCGACAAATTTTGAATGCGTATTAAAAAGGAATACCCAGAACTGTCCACAACAGCATTAAAAACTTTGATACCATTTTCTACACATTACAACTGTGAGAAAGGATTATTCATGATAAATTTAAAAAGAAAAGATAAGATAAATTTAAAAGAAATCGTTTGAGACTGGAAAATAACATTGTCTTGTTTGTTACAAAGCTCATTCCAGGCATTAAAACATGGATTAATTCCAAACAAGCTCATGTATCCCATTAACTAATAGAAGTCAAAAACCAACTTGTATGTGTATTAAAAGCTTTATGTGTACCCTTTTTTTAATGAAAACTGCAGCAATTAATTTTCTTTAAATTTTTCTTCCACATCTCGCGATCCCCCTGGGGGTCACGACCCACCTTTTGAGAACCCCCTGCAATAAAGGTTTAATTCTCCCGTTTCCGTTGAAAATTGTTGGGCTCTGAGATTTTTTGCAGTTTTAGATACATAACGTCCATTTTAAAGCAACACTGGGGCTATTTTGGGATGGACCTTTCGAATCGCAGTCACATGACGAAGACAACATCTGAGCTGTTCAGGAGCTCCGATGGATTTAACGTGCACTGGGTCCGCCTACGCGACCGTTTTTTGGTGAAATCGAATCTCAAACCTGAAACCCTTTGGTTAGGAGGCCCAGACCTTATTACCAGGCTACCGTGGCCAATAGACGGCTTTGGACAAGACCAAGAATGCCTGGCTTTGCATTTGCAAACAATAGTTACAAAAAATAAATCTTTGGCATGGATAAAACGTTTTTACTGAATCTATTGTGCGAATATATAATTTGATCGCTGCTTCTCTGACCAATTGAAATTGGGGAGGAAGCCACGGGATCCAATACCGAATTTTATCGATTGAAATCATTGTGTTCACCCGCGCGTGACAATAAGAATGATATATGGCAACCTTTTATAAATTTGGTTCAAAATCTGATAAGAATCTGCAATTTTGGTGCTAAACTGGCGTATCGGATCTTACTTATTTACCTTTTGTAGATCATAATGACTGAGTTTACTCGTAATTGAACAGTGTGGCAGATAGTTTTCGTCTGAATGAAATTCGTTTAAAATTTTGATAGAAATGTGCACAGCCAAGCTTCATCCGCCTGGTTTTTGGCAGATGGACACGATGCGGAAATTCAGTTTTCCGAACTCGAGGAGTTTCGAAACACGGAGAATCGTAGAAATTTCGATTCTCGAAGATTGCAGCGCTTTCTTTCTACTTCGTATATGGGGGAAAAAATCTCCATTTACTATGTGATGTTAAATCTTCGTTGTAAGTGTGATAAGATTTCATAAAGTATATTAGAAGCACATTTTGAATAGAAACCTATCCTTTATGGAAAAAGAGGCAATGCTTTCATTCCTTCAGCTTTAACATAGTAAGAAGTATTCATGATGAAATATTTGTAGCAACAACGGAAACGATTCGTGTTCTTTTATGGCAATGAAATATATTGTTATTAAATATATTTAAGATATTTTTGAATGAAACTAGATAAGAAAATTTTCAACTTTTATTAAATGAAAGCATTTAAAAGACGATCTTGAATTTTCAGATGATCTAAAAATCCTTTTTCAGCTGTAAAAATTCCAGAATTTTTATGAAGCTAAAATTGTTCTTATTACTTACTGTAGGATGATAACAGTCAAATATAAATAAAATCGTGATGTGAACTTTTCAAACTGTTTCCTAAAACGCTTTCATAGTTTCACAATAAAAAAATAATTAATGAAATTACAAAATATAATTGGAGATGCATCACAAAAAATATGAAGAGGTAAATTAGGATTATATTGTTGTAACACTTTTAGAGCCAAAAGGTAGGACTTGAAATTCATATAAACCTTTAGTAGTTACAAAAGCCAATTTAGGCTTATCTTGTTCATTTAAGGGTATGTGCCAATATCCAGATGCAAGATCCAAAGTTAAAAAGACTTTAGCATTACTTAGTTTATCTAATAAAGTATCTATTCCAGGTAGAGGCTCTGCCTCAGATTTACAAAGAGAATTAATTTTACGATAATCAATACAAAGACGACTTTTTCGGTTTTCATTTCTTTTATGTGCTAATGTTACAGGGGAGGAATAATTGCTAGTCGATTCTTTTATTAAACCAGCAGCTAACAAATTTTTAATTTACTTATTTATTTCAATTTCATCGGTAGCAGAGGTTCTATAATGCCTTTGTGAAACTGGTAAATCAGATGTTAAATTTATTCTAGAGGGTTCCATTCTTATTCTAACAACATCATATTTATTTTTTGAAAACACATGAGAAAATTCTGACACCAGAGATAACACAGATTCAGATAGTTTATTTACAGTCAGAGGTGAAAAGATTTCCTCTGAGGTATTCACTAACTTGACCTTATTATCACCAGTGTTGTTATTTTCAACAATATGTAAAGACATATAATTATTATTAGTATGTAAATTAATAATAATTTTTCCATTTTGAAATATCTTATTTTGATCACAGTCTATAATTAAATTATATAAACTACAATCTGGAAGTCCTAAGATGATGTATGGTAAAGGACTATTTCTAATATGTAAGTTGATTTTTTTATTTATTTGGCCAATTTTTAAATAAATGTCACAAATTTGCATTAATTGGAACATTCCATAGGCTTGTTTGACTCTAGTAGGGTTTACATTTTTTCCTGTCAAGTTAAGTTTATTCACAATATCTGCAGATATAATTGAAAGAGGGGATCCTGCGCCAATAACAATATTTACATTAGTCTTAGGGTTATAAAAATTGTCCAAGTTAGCTAGACTTGGTCAATTTCAGATGTGTCCGGACACTAGTAATTGTCATTGTACTGGGCTAGGGACCTCATTAGGGAAGTTTTGCCTCAATTCAGGATTTTGAGAACAGCCAAAAGAGACTTCTGTGCACGGGAAAGCCAAATTAGCTGTTATTGGAGCATTTGTCATAAATTGGGATAGTTGAAAAGGACATTCTTGTGTCTAATGATAAGTATTTGGAACTCCTTTGAGTACATATTCTACATGGAGAAGGCGGTAATCTCTTTTGGAAATGCAAATTATAATTATGGGTATGGAAGTTATTTAAATGTGAGTTTCCTGAATTTTGATAATTTGGTCTAAAATAATTTTGTGCTCGTGGTAGAAAGGAGTTTTGGTATTTAAAATTAAAATTAGGCCTAGGTTTGGAAAATGCTGGTTGCCTTGCTCTTATTCTGGTTTCCATACTCCTGCCTGGATTGGGTTCTGAGGATTCTTCCAATCTTAATTATTTATTGTTAGCCTTCTGTCGGAGTAAAAGGGGCTTTTATGCTTATTAGTTGTTTTAATTGAGTTGGCAAACCATCATTTTGTTGGTTTGTTGGTTGTTTTATGGTACAAGAACCATATTTGGTCATACTGTGTCAAACAAAAGGTAAAATCAATGCAGAGTACTAAAAATAATTCAATAATAATTCCACAATATTAATATAAACCTTCATAAAACTATATTAGAAAATATACAAATTTAAAATTATAAAATTAGCATAGGTGTTAACAAATGAAAATATAAAACATTGAAACTATACAAAAACACAATTAAAAGGTAAAAAGTGCTAAATGCAAATATAAAAACGAATGGCCTTTAAAAATCTAAAAATATTGGGATGGAAATTTTCACCCACTAATTCATGTAAAGTTGTTGTTGATGTATGAAAATAAAATATACGTTGAATTTTAAAAACAGGGCATTCAACCAGAATGTGTTTTACATTAAAGTCAAGATGGTAAGCAGGACACATTGGTTTCCTCTCACCAAAAATGAGAGGCCTATGAGTGTATCTAGTGTGTCCTACTCGGAGATGAGTTAGCTTGACATCGGTCTCACGTGTAGGAAGTAAAGGCCAAGAACCAATAATAGGTTTAATGGAGTGTAATTTATTGTGGATCTGCAGATCCCATGCCTCTTGCCAAGAGGAATGTATGTGACGGGAGAATGCCCTTTTATGTCACAAAAAGGGAGTCCAGTCCTCATAAACACCGTTGCAGATTTTGCAGCCGAGTCTGCTTTTTCTTTGCCTGAAATGCAACGTGACTCGGAGCCCAACAAAATTTAACATCGAAACCACCATTTTTCAAAGATTACAAAATAAGTAAAATGCAGATAGCGAATGGGTGCATCCGATTATTATAGTTAGACAGCATTTCCAAAGCACTCATGCTATCGGAATAAATAATGAAATTGCGCTGTAGAGAAGGCGAAATTTTTTGGAGTGCCCAAAAAATTGCCAGTAACTCAGCAATAAAAACAGAGCAGCAATTATGAAGACGATGACTCAGTATTTCAGATGGCTGTACAATACCACAACCAACATGTCCAACTGATTTTGAGCCATCCGTGTAAATTGTAACAAATGAAGAATATTGGCAACGATGAAGCAAAAAGAGCTGTTGGAAAACCACAGGTGTTGTTGACGACTTGTCGAAACCAGGGAATAGATTTAAAAAAGAAAATTGGTTAATATCCCAAGGTGAGAAAATAATTGGGTCTTTAAATTTGATTCTAACATCGTTGAAGTCCGAGTCATAAAGTACCAGTTCGACTCTCTCAGAGAATGGCAGCATGCAAGCACGGCGGGCATCATAAAGTCTACTGAGACCAATTGGAAACCTCCATTGACAAATGGGATGATGAGGGACAGACTGAGTGCGGAAATAATATACAACAGATAATTTTTTGCGCCTCAAATTAAGAGGCAGCCGGTGACAAATGACATATAGGCTCTCAACTGGAGAAGTGCGAAATGCTCTGGAGCATATCCTCAAAGCTGTGTGAAGGATAGTATCCAGTCGTCTCAAAACTGTAGGGTGTGTGGAACCATATACCATGCAGCCGTAGTCAATGCGGGAGAGGATAATTGCTTCATAAATGCGGAGAAGAGACGTTCTATCAGCACCCCATATTTGCTATGTCTAATGGAGCGAGGTGCGTCATATTTCCTGTCTTTAAAATAGGAATAGACGATTCACTATATATACTATTAGCCGCCTTTACCTTTTCCCATAAAGCTTTACTGGAAGAAACGAAGCTAATCCACGATTCCCTTTGACTTCGGCAACGGATGCAACGAGCAACAGCTTTTGCTCTTTTAAAAGCTACTAAGTTATCTGTCGTAGGATACCTTCGGAAGATACTCCAAAGACGTTTTTGATGTTTATGACTGTCCCGATAGGCTTCGTTCCACCAAAGTCTACGAAATTTTCGAAGACTTGGGGAAGACTTTCGAATACAGTTGTTGGCAACATTCAAAATTGTTTCAACGGTGAGACGCATTGCTTCCGTGATGTTTACAGTATTGACTATTGACTCGGTAATATCCGCCAGCTGCTTAAAAGCATTCCAGTCTGCTTCCTGGAATAGAAAGTATGGTGGGCAGAAAGTCGCACCACCGCTATCAGCATGGCAGACGATAATAGGAAAATGGTCAATATTATATAAGTTATTACTAACCGCACAGTTTAGCAATGGCAGAAGTTCAGGAGAACATATGGCCAAGTCTAGACTATGGAAGGTGCGTATGGGTTCATGAAAGTACGTAATTTCATCATTATTGAGCAACCACAGGCAGTAATTAGAAATAAACTGTTCAATCTGCTGCCCACGAGAGTTTACAACACTTGGCGGAAGATAAATACAGCAGACTGTAACCAATACTTGTGCACCATACCTATAAAGGGGTAATTACAGGTAACCACCTGTAATTACCCCTTTATAGGTATTTATTGACTGGTGAGGACTAACACTAACAGCTATT
>JAOUZG010001254.1:945671-960994 GCA_026289955.1 Argiope argentata | reverse complement strand
ATATATATATATATATATATATATATATATATATATATTAGAATCTTAAAATCCTTTAACAACCAGATTTAGGTTGAATAACTGATAACCATCCTGATTTTTTTTAATGTGTTCCGAGATTTAATTGCATTAAAAGAAGTTTAATTCTTTTACTGCTGTGTTTACTCTAACATATATTAATATGAATGTGATTCAAGATTTTTATTTACAACCAAAGGGCAAGATGTTTCATTGTATAAAAATTAAAAAAATGTCCCTGGTCTTTTTCCTCCTCCACTATTAAATTTCCAAATAAGAACATAGAATTATTGATGGAAATTCATCAGTTTATTTCAAATTATTTTCTATGCATAACATTATTTATATTTCTATATTTTGCAAATTTTACGCCATCTCTCAAATAAATACATGAGTAATATTTTATTACAATATTTTAAAAGTTGGTAGATTGGTTTAAATATGATTTAAGACTTTTACTCTTTACCAAATTATGTGCATTATTTAGAATTCTAAGTAAAAATATTTAGAAATGTTTAAATAATTGTATAATTTTTTTACTTAAATAAATGAATATCTTTATGTGATATTTTATATAAATTTAAAGTGAAATTAATTAAATGTTATATATCTATAATACCTCAAGTACCTTGAAAGTAGAAGCATTAAAAAGAATCAATCTTCCAATTTCATAAAATTAAAAAACAACAAAGCCTTTAAATATTTTAATTTGATTTATTCAGAATTTTTATAAAATTTAGATTACTGGCAATGAATATCTCATTCATAAGAATAATATTTTTGTACAATTCAATTTAAAATTTCAGTATCAAGCTATTATTATTGAGCTCAGCAAACCAAAGATAATTAACTATTTGAAATTTTTAGAACCAAAATCCAATTTTATTTTTATTCCATGAGTAGATTGAGTTATTTCGTCTTTTTTTGAATAATGGATACTCCATTGAACTCTGTAATGTGCCTTTCATAATGTGCTTAATCAAGGATGAAAAATTATTTTCTGCTTCCAGAAAAATTGGGATCAGTCATTCAATCAGAAATCTCTCTCTATATATATATCAAAAATTCTTCTATAAATGGGGATCTATTTTTTTATCTACATTTTCTATCATAGCTAACTTCTCTTCCTTCATATGAAATATTCTTTAATATTAAATTACAGGCAAGATTTTTTAATTGTAAAATTTTATAGATTGAGTTTGAAGACATTGATTTTTTTAAAAAAAATCTATTCTGGAGTTATCCTTATATTGCTATGAATGTAGGATTAAAAAATGTCTGGTTACTCTGTTAAAATGGGAAAATCAAGCTTCAAACTTAAAATAATGGGAAAGTTTTCTGATTAATAAAAGTAAAAGGAATTAAAAATTAAATGTTTGTTTAAAGATTTCAGTTCTTGATATGAAAGAAATTTAATCATATATCAGTATTATTTGTTATGGGATTAGGATTTCGTATTTTTTGAATTGTTATGAGCATTAATATCATTGATAATTATATAATTCATTGCAGAACTGAGTATTTTTGTTCTATAAATAAAATCAACAATTTGAGATTGCAAATAGTAGATGTGTTAATGGAATGTTATAATTTCTTTTTAAAGATGATTCCATACAGGGCTAACTATTGTACTCAGTAGTTGTATAAGTGCTGCCGTTCTGGTATTGTCTTAATGTGAGGAGTTCAGACAATATTGTTGGGTCAATAGCAAATTGTTCTTCCAATCAGGGTCATGTGATAATCCTGAAATAGGGGCGGTCTATTTTGTCACGATAGCATTAGAAGAGTTAAGCAATGTGAAAGTTGCCTAACTCTTCCTAGCTAAAAAAATTATTTCAAAAAAATTGTTTAATGATTAAAACTAATTTAATATTTTTATTTTAAGGTTTTTATTGCATTTTCAACTCTTTTGTTGTTTCATCTCTTTTTTATAGAAGTGTAATTATATATTATTTTCTATTTAGAAAGTGATATAATCAGAAAATTTTATTGTCAGCTATGGATTTTCAGTTTGATTTTGGGCTACTACATACTTATTTTCAAACTAATGGAAACATTCAAACAGCAACAATGATTGATGTCACCTCTTACATGTTCTGTTTTACTCTTCTATAGTTTATGATATTTTGTTTATTTAAGGTTATCAAATAATCTATTTTAATGGGATATTCTGAAATTAAACTTTCATGGTAGACTTGTGACATTCAATGAACAATTTTGAGACCTTCAATAGTTCAATTTTTATAATCCAAGAATTATTTATATTCCAGTTTTTCTTATCAGTGTAAATAATTCACATTGAATAATGCATTAGGAATATTATATGACAGAAGATTTTTAAATCGTTACATTTTTTGTAAACATGCAAAGAAAGCAGAAATTTTTAAATGTCCACAATTTTTACCACTACTATACCTTTCTACTGATCTTTTATCTAGTGTAGTTTTTTGTTAAAAAGATAAAAAAATAAAATTCTTTTTAAGTTACTAATTATTAATGATGAATTCATTCAGTGTGAGAAGTTTTTTAGATTCTGTGATCGTTATTGCATAATTTGTCATTTTCTCTCTTCTCAGTTTCTAACAGATGGTCTTGAAATTATTTTGCACTTTCATCACTTGACAATTTTTTGCTTTGCCTTAAAAGGCATTTTTACATTTTGTAGATAACATGGAAGTTTTAATTTATAAAAACGTTCGATTCTGGGCTCCTCAACTATTTTTGATTTCCCAGCGAGAGAATTTATTCGGTTCTGCATCGACTATTTGAAAAAGCGAAAACAAAAATAAGCCCATATCACCCCTGCTGCGTGTTCCTGTTTGGCCCACTTTCGACCCACCGAACTATTGTCTCGCACCTGTAGTTGCTACTTCCGCTTACCGAGAGCGAAAGCTCGGAAGTTATTTTAAATGAAACTTTCGAAATGTTTTTAACCTGATTTTACATCTTCCATCGCCATCAACCCAAATAAAATAAATATAGATAATACCGGATGTGTTTTGGCTTGTAATTGCGTACTTATTCATCATTTTTGCGCCCGGAAGTGATTAATTTTGACATTTTGGTCAACTGTTGTTAAAAAGCAATGGGATATAAGATGGATGATTCTTATGGTAACCATTCGATTTTTTGTTCCCTTGCATTCTGGATTTTTTTTTTGAAAAAATTACATTGAATATAATATATTATTCCATCGAATTAAAAGTTTTGATTATTATTATTTTTTAGTTAGTTATCTCATGTATATTCAAGAGAATAAGTACCACTTTTTTTCCTTTTGTTAACTCCTGAACTATGCAATTTAGTATAACCCTCCACCCTTAAAAAAAGTCATTTTTGATCTAAAATGTGCAACTTATTTAGTTCCTAGGAATTCCTATCGTTTTAAACTCATTCTAATGTCGAATTCTGCGTTCATTTATCTGTTTGTTCGATTATTTTTTTGATTCGCCAGAACATTTGTGCGATTTGCTTCTGAAATATTTGGAATGTCTGATGATTTTCAAATTAGACCAAAATTTTTATTTGAGACTAGCCGCCTTTGGCGACCAGTCGGTTCGCCAGTATTAATGCTCGCTCAAATTTTCATATAATATTTTATGTAGCTGTGTCTCATAACTCATTTGGTTTTTCACCAAAATATATTTAAACCAAACAAATTTTGATAATCAAATAATTCATTTATAGAATTATTTAGTATAATTTTCTTCAGATGTTCTGTTCATTGTACTACTCATCTTTCTCTTTCTAACCGAGCAATGATTGTCCCGGAATTGATATTTTACTTAAATGGTGAAGGGAAAGGTCTAAAATTCTACGTTTTTATAGAATAATGAGATTCAAATTTTCATAAATGTAAACACACTAAACAAAGACAATTGATTTTCAAGAGATGCGAAAGTTTAAAAACAGCTTGGAAAATGCCGCGCACAGAGGAAATGATGGTGACACACACACACGCCCTTCTTTTCTTTATTTTTCTATTCTTTTTTTTCTTCACTACTTTTCTTTCTACAAACCCTTTTTGCCCTGTTATTCTTTTTTTTCTTTATTTATTACTTTATTATGACTTTATTTTGAGCAGACATACATTAAATATTCATACCGACTAATAATAAAAGCAACTATTTTCTTTCTTTTTTAAACATCCCGTTATCTATGAATGAAAACCAACTGACTTCGCATATTTGTTTCTAAACAAATGATAATTTATTACTTCCTGCTATCTTACTCAGTTGGTGTGGGGGAAGGAAATGAAGACTTTTTGCGGGAAAGTAAGAAAAGTGTCGTTTTAACCCTTTTCCTCGCAGTTTTTTCATTTTTTCTCTCCATAAGAACCATCCTCGTGTCTTAACGAAAATATTAAAATAAAAATTAGCCGAATCGGTCAAGCCGTTCTCTAGTTTTGCGCTTAGTTCCATTTTTATTAATATAGATTAAGACAATTTCTTTAGTATTTTTTTAAAAAATTGTTACTTTAAATTTTTTTTAAATTTCCGATTTTCTTTTCAATATCAAAATGTTATATATTTTATTTTTTATACAAAACATTTACGACCAATTTCAGACATCCCAGGAAAACGTTCTATTTCTTTAAATTTTATCTGTGGTCTTTCTAACAGAATTATTGATATGTATAAAATTAGGAACAGAATTCATGTAACAGAGTATTTATTTCAGTATGGATTTTCTTTTATCGAAAACTTCATTTCAAACCTTCGGAAGAGGTCTCCACAAATTTTTTTGATGCATGGTCATGGCATTGAATAATTACGAGATATTAACTTTTAGCAGAAAGTGAGCATTTTAACTAAGTCAAGAGTGTAATTCTATCATATTAACAAGTTGTTTCGCTATCAATTCCTGGTATTCGGTTAATAGTTTCCGAAAATTGAATACTAGGCACATTTTTCTCAACCATTTGGAACAAAAATTTGACATAAAACTACACATGCAATCATAAAACCACATATCAAATTTAACACATTTAAGTGCGTCTTTGAGTTATCACGTTTATATGTTTCTGAAAGCACACACCGACAGACTATCAACAGAATGTTGGATTTCTGTAAAAATTCAATAAAATGTATACATTCATCACCTTATGATGTATTTCTCTCTCTCTCTCCCTCTGTATATATATATAATATAGTGTAACAGCAATTTGAATTTAATTTCAGCATCCTTCTTTTCCGTTTTCAATATGCAACCTTCCGTTGTTGTATTTTGCGCAGTTTTATGCTCATTAAGCGCTATGTTTACTTTTTCTTTCTTTTTTATTTTAGCATGCGGAAAAAATCCAGGTAAACGACGTTTAAATGCATTGCCTTTTTCGTCATTTCTAAACGGACCTGTTTCAATTCAATCTATTATCAGTCATTAAGAATGAACTCTCCTGCGCTTCAAACAGCTATTTGAAGGTCGCTCTTGTTTTTCTTCCCCCCCGCCCCAGTTTTGATGCAATAATCGATTATTGTCTTCAAAAATTATTTCTTTGAAACTGAACTGAAGCGTAATAAATGACAGTATTGTTTGATAATGGGAAAAAAAATTAAAGTAACCTGAAGAAACTTGACTTGAAAGCTGCTATTCAGGAAACTACTACTTGAATGAAATTCTTTATAATGTTTATCAATTGACAGTTATTCTAGGTACATCACTGCAAATAGCGTCTATCATTACGGATTTCCCCAATCATTTATACATCAGTTTTTTTTTCTTGTCTCAACTCGTTTTTTGTTAATAAATAAATTTCGATTTTTTTTCAAGAAAACTTTTTTTGCTGATTTAATTTGATTATAAATATGAAATTGAAGCCTTAATTGACGTTAACTTAGAAATGCTTTTAAAAAGTAGCTGTTGGAGAAATTGTAGAGGAATATTTTAAATTCAGTTGATTTCATTAGCTCTTAATACTTGCAAATATTGAGAAATTTGTAAAATGAATATTTCAACGAGTTTCGTAACCTCATAAACAAGTGATCGTGGCTCTCTTTCTCTCTTTATGTGATCTACTAAATAACTGAACTGAGTTCAACCAACTTATGCCCCTTTATTGTTTAAGACAAGCGAAGAATTTTATAAATTCTCAAATTATAAAAGTTAATTATTCAATTAATTTAAATGATGGTTTTTTCTTTCAGCACCTTCAGAGTTAAGAAATGTTTTTACATCATATTAAATTTAAAATTCTATTTTCTGAGTTATACCGATTCCATTTTTGTGTAATGTTTTTCTTCTATTGCTATTAATTTTTAAAAAAGCAACTAATGCAACAATTTTAAATAAGAAAATGTCTATTCATATCTTTTTTAATCAACGTCAAAACTTTAATCTATTTTGTTGCCAGTTTTTTTTACTTCCAAATTTCTTTTTTATTTTAATACATTGCTTTTATTAAGGATTTGTTGGTATTAAATTCGCCATTTATTGATGCTTCGAAGCGTCATCAATCTCTGATTCAAATGAAAGCAAGAAAAATAAAGCTCTCTAGAGCAAATGATTTTTTTAAGAGCAAGAATGCAAAAGAAAATATGTTGCTTGATTTATTATAAAATGCTTAAATCTTATTGAAATTCTTAAAGAAAATTTTAAAAGCAGTAATTTAAAATTTATGACAGAAACAGCCATTGACTTATTTTATTTCCACGATTTTCATTAATAGAAAATAAATTATTCAATTAATTGACTCAAAATATTCTTTCAAACCCACCCGATATTTCAGCATTTATAATCCAAAATTTGCTGCTCTAATTAACAAATATAAATAAGAACATAGACGGAAAAAAATTAATTATTTGCATTTTTTGAAAAATTGATAAATTAATGTCCTAATTTTAATTTAAAAACCTCAACGTTAGAAAGTATTGTAATGTTATTACAAAAATAAATTTTATTTAAAAAATGCTATGTACTAGCCGCATTTCTCGACAGGTTCACCGGGATTAGTGGTTGCTAAAATGTTAAATTAAATATTTTATTACTTAATGGTCTCTTCAGAAGAATATGGAGTTTTAAATTTTATTAATTATATCATTCATATTATTTTAGAACTTCTTTAGTAGCCTTACGCCGCGTCCATCTCCTTTCGGAACCAGTTGGTGTCCTGCCGAACTGCTTATACTTTTCAGATATTCGATTCTCTGTACTTATTCAATTACCGACTTTATGATATCGATCGAATTTTCATGACTAAAAAGAAACAGTCCGGGCAATATTTTACGAATATTTTTGATTTCAAGGCATTGTTTTGTATATCGGTGAAAGGTCTGTGCTTGTTTTATTACAATATATTGTTTTTAATGGATACATTTTATTAATCTGATTTGTTTACCATTCATATGACTTGATTATATGCTGCGCTTTTTAAAAAAAATTTTCTTTTTTCCCCTTTTCTATTCGTTTTTTTTAAAAATTTTAACTACATTATTTTAATTATTCTAAAAAACCCTGCATTCAATAGACAAATTTTTATGAAATCGTTATTTTTCCGGTTTTTTTTACCTGTTTCGTTATGTATAATTTTTTTTCTTCATATATCTCCTTTAGTTTAATGAAATTTGTCAACTTCTGACAAAGATAACTCTCAAAGAACTCTTTGAACTGTAGATTGATAAAATTTGGTTGGTGGTCTTTACATCAAATTTTACACAAAATCCCTTCAGAGGTAATCTGTCTGAATATAAATTAATAAAATAACTACAAAATGAAAGGAATCATGTGGGTAAAATTAGCTAAACACATGTAATTAGTTAAAAACACATTTTTGGCGAGAACATATTTTGAGTTTGGTGGTGATGGTAACTGTTGTATTTAATGCCCCTTATGGCATTTGTTGCCGATAGAGAGCGTCACAACAGCTGTACGGAGGTAGCTGATCCAAGGTCGACGGCTCATCATCGAGGTAGATGCGGATAGCGTAAGTCCCGAACTCGTAATCTAAGAGTTAGTAGCCGAGTAAATTAACCATTGTGCAAAAGCGATACTAGAGCTCGTGGGTTTCTATCTGACTTATAAAATATTCACCACAATATGATAGATTCATCAAAAATGCTAAACTCATGTTGATGATTAATTTTTCGTAACTACTGTTCACTATTGCCATGAAAGGCAATTGTAGTCTTACCCAAAGTCAACAGTTTTATGCAGGAAGAGGAGAATAATACCTCTGAAAAATGAAATTTTGAGGAGACTACTCCTGGTGGTGAAACTTTGAACTTCAAACCATAATGAAATTATCTGAAACAATATTGAGGAAACCTGACTTGTAGTTTATGTTTTTTGACGAGTTCTTCAATTATAAATATAATTTTCATTGTAAACAAATTAGTATTTGTTTATCAAATGAAAATTTTAATTTAAAGAGTTTTATATAGCTTTATTGACTTTAACTGGATTTTTAAAATTAATATTAATTAAGGCTCTGTTTTTTATTTTACTTATTGCTTATTCTTTCTACTTACCTTACCACCTTCAAGTGGACAGCTGTAAGAAGAATATCGTGCATTAAGCATCATGCCATGTAATTACAGCCTTCATTGCAGTGGAAGGAAATAAAAATAAAACTTTAAGAAATTTCTCTGATTCCACTTCTGTCATGGGGATTGAAACATTTTTCGCATAAAATGGGGTTGTGGACAATTTTTTTTTTTTTTTTAAAAATATACTAAGTGAGAAAAGTTTAAAGAAGCCTTATTTTAAGAGAATGAGTTTCTAAGAGCAGTTTTGTTTTAATTTTTACTATTTGTTATAATTACAGATGATGGCGGCTTTGGTAAAAGTAATTTCAATCAGCAGTCAGGTGGTGGCTTTTTAAATACATCATCCATAAATTCTCCCAGTACTTCAGATAAGAAAAAAGTAGGAAATTTGATTTTTTTTCTTTACTGTTGCAATTTTATTTTAAAATTTTATTTCTTATAAAAGAAGAATACATCAATAAACTTCTATTCTTGTGATTTTTCTGATATTTTTTCCTCCATTTACTTTATTTTAAATTAAAGAACAATGTGTTTGTTTTAGCCTGATAGAATTACAAATGTTGTTCCTTGCACTATTGCACAAATACAATCTATGCCAGAATCAGAAGATAGTTTAAAAATTGGATCTTTAAGTGCAAAAATTGTAAGTTTTTTTAAAATTATTTTTTTACTTTACAATATATAAATATTATTTTGATATTGCTTCAAAATTACAGTTGGAAACAGTTCATTATTATTTATACACTTTTATTATTTTAGATAACATTTATTGGGTTTGTTAAGAGTGCTGATATTCAGACTACTAAAATAACTTATATAGTCACTGACTATACAGGCCCTGCTATTGAGGTTCAGATGTGGTTGGGGGAAACTGATGTAAGTAATTTAAGACAAATTTTAATAATTGCTTTAAATTAAACTAGAAAGCAATTTTAATTGTACATGTAATTGAGTTTCCATCTGGAAAATTGGAAAAATACAGGGCGGGTTAAAAATCATTAATAAAATAGATCATTGCTGGAAATTTTGATATATTCCTTAAAAGCCTTAATAGTAAAGAAAAATTAACAAAAAAAAAATGCTTCTCTTTAAACAATGCAAGAATACAAGCAAAACATTTGCAACTATCAAGCAACAGATGGAAGCTCATCTCTTTTCTACTTTCTCTCTTTTTCTTCTGTATATATAATGTGATTTCCAAGACTGGGGGGGGGGAATCCTGATATTGGGATTGTAACTAATGCTAGGTGAATACAAGTGGAGCCATTGAGATTAATGATTTTAGTGGTGTTTTATGTATAAGAACTCTAAAAAAATCATTAAAACATTTTGCTGGTTTAAAAGCTGCACCTTGTTTAAAGCTGTGTTTATTGAAAGACAGTGCAGTATTATGTGAAAACTGAAAGTTTTGCTTTACTTCATCTTCTTTATTTCAAAACAAAAGTTTAAACTGCATATTCCGAATGTACAAGGCCTCTCAGGGGCTCACCTTCTTTAGGTGAGTACGGGTGTCCCAATCCCGTGGTATACAGGGATCTTTTCCTATCTCAAAGGGTTTACTTTCTTTGGTAATTACGGGCGTCGTGTCCCCGGGATGCCTTAGCGATCTTTTCTCTATTATTCTTAAGACTACAGAGTAGTTATGGTTTTTTTTTTTGAATTTCTGTATTTACATAATTTTTTCCCAACTTTTCCAAATTGATATTATTTTGATCATTTTGTATTTTGGATAGCTGTTTTTTTATCTTATTTAAGATTTGGTTTGCAAGTATTAATTGTGGATTTTTTTTCTATCTTTCCCTCAACGGCAGGTGAGGGAGCTCTCCATGGGAAGCTGTTGCCTTTTTTATTGCTTCTTGCTTCTCATTGACAGCCACAACACCACGTGTTGACCGTGCGTGGCAACCCATTGGTCAGGTGGTACATTTCGGTCCCTGATGTATCAATCGGACGGTATCCTAGACAATTGACTGGGCTGCTGAAGGGGATCAAGCGAAGGGGTCGCTCCTTGGGCTTGGCGTTAAGGGTGGTCACTGTCTCCGGGGGGTAACTCCCAGCGTATAGGTTTGTAGAGGAGTAATATCAGAAACTGAGTTGGGCGGCACTTCCAAAGTTGAGATCCTCCAAGGCTTATCTAGCCAAGGAGTACAACACGTTAGATGCATAAAAATTAAAAAAGGCTCTGAAATATTTGATACCAAGCACATAATTCTAACTTTCCGTACAACTAATCTTCCAACCTCTATAAAAGTGGGATATCTGAATTGTAAAGTCCGCCCATATGTACCAAATCCTCTACGTTGCTTCAAATGTCAGAGGTTTGGCCATTCTAAAACTAGTTGTCGATCCACTACTGTAAACTGTGCCCGTTGCTCTGAATCTGGTCACGAGGATGCATCATGCAAAAATTCCGAACTGTGTTTTAATTGCAAAGGAAATCACCAGCATACTCAAAGAATTGCCCCAAATGGACAATAGAAAAACAAATTCAATCAATCCGATTTAATCAAAAATTATCCTACCAAGAAGCAAAAAAAGATGAAACACAAACTCCTGCTACAAAGTTTCCATTGTTTTCTTCCGCTATAAAAACTCCAACCGTAAACAGTTTTCCGCAACTGAAGTCAAAAATAAATAAACTTTCTGAATCTTCCTCTTCTAATATTCATCTCTCTGAAGAAACAGAGAAAACAATTACTGTTAAGATGACCCAATGGTTAGCTCTATTGGAAATAAAAAAAATCATGTGAAGAAACATCGTCCACTTCTCGAAAACAGAAAAAACTAAAAAGCACACAAAAAGAAAAGACGAATCTAAAATTTCCTGTTAATAAAATTAAAGAAAGAAATAAAGTTGATGATAAAGAAAAGTTCATAGGTCTTACTATTCATCCATCTGATGACACTTTAAGTGACATGGATCAAGACCGCGAAAGCTCGGACTCGAAGAAACTTACATCAAAGCCTTTCAAATCAAAGTTTTAAAAAAAAACCAAGTAAAATTCCCTTTCCTGTCCCTTTCGGCCTACTTTATGGTTAATTTTCTATCTTGGAATTGTCGTGGTGCCAGGAACCAGATTGCAGACATTAAGGCTTTATTGAATTCCTTTCAACCTATTTGCTTCGCCCTTCAGGAAACTCACCTGAGGTCAGATATTCCTTTTAAGATACGTGGTTACCATTCTGTGCAGAAAGATTTTGATACTGGGAGAATTCGCTCCGGTGGAATTTGTATTTTGACCTCCAACCAGTTCCCCAGTACGCCACTTCCTCTCCATACTTCTCTGCAGACTGTTCATAAGTAACTCTGTAACTAGAGTCCTAACGTGACTACCCAGGTTCACGTTAGGACTCTAGTTACAGTCTGTTGTATTTATCTACCACCAAATTAAACTATTAGTCAAAACGGCCTCAATGCCTTAGTTTATCAACTTCCTCAACCATTTCTCTTGATTGGCGATTTTAACGGCCATAGCCCTTTATGGGGTTCAGATACCTCAAATTCTGGAGGAAAAAGCATTGAAGAATTTATCTCGGAAAATTGTCTCTGTCTCCTTAATGATGATAAGGAAATGCATTTCCATGAGTCGACACATACTTTTCACAGTGTAGACCTTGCTATTTGTTCTCCCTCGCTTTTCATGATGCTGAATTTAAGCACTGGCGATAGTCTGTTGAATAGTGATAATTTCCCTCTCATTGTCTCTCATGCTGATAGTACTTGTGGCACTCAACATCCTCAACACTATGTATTTCAGTGAGCAGGTTGGGAAACATTCACTGAACTTGCTGTTATTACAGAAGCAATGGTTGCTGTTGAAAATGTAACTGAAGCTACTCAAAATGTTACTAACACAATTATAAGTGCTGCAGACGTTGCTATCCCTAAGAGCTCACCCCATCCACGAAAATTTCGTCAGCCGTGGCAGAACAATGAATGCCGTAGCACTTACAAGATGCAAAGGAAATCATGGGGAATTTTCCGCAGGTATCCCACGACAGAGAATCTTATTGTCTTTTAAAAAGCGCGAGCAAATGCACGACAAATTCGACGTCGTAGCCAAAGGGAATCATGGATGCAATTTGTCTCCCCTATCACTTCATCTACAGCCAGTAAGCAACTTTGGAGAAAAGTTAAGGCAGCAAATGGTATTTACCAGGAGTTTTCTCTTCCAGTTTTAAATATAGGAAATATGACATACTTTTCCCCTACAGATGTTGCTAATGTTATCGCTCAAACATTTGAGAGGGTTTCAAGCACAGACTTGTATAATCCCACATTTCTTGCAATTAGGAGTCGCACTGAAAAGGTAAATCTCCGCTTCGAAACCTCCAATTTTCATCCGTATAATAGTGCATTTCAAATCTTTGAATTGAAAAAAACATTATCTCAAGTTCATGATTCTAGCCCTGGTCCGGATGGAATAACATACAACATGCTGTGCCATCTGGCTGAAGATTCCCTAACTAACATTCTTTACTTATTTAATAGAATCTGGCTAGATCAAACATTCCCTTCCCAGTGGCATGAAGCAGTTGTAATATCCATTTTTAAACCTGGAAAGGAACCATGTAACCCATCACACTACAGACCAATCGCCTTAACTAGTTGCCTGTGTAAAACTCTTGAACGTATGATTAACTTGTTTATGAATTGGAAAAAAATTATTGTATTCCATCCTTTCAGAGTGGTTTCTGAAAGGGTAGAAGCACCTTTGATAACATTATTCAGTTGGAAACCCACATTCGTAATGCCTTTGTCCGTCGAAACCATCTTGTCAGTGTGTTTTTCGACATCAAAAAAGCATATGATCCCACATGACGTTATGGAATTCTTCGCACATTATTTGATTTTGGTTTCATGGGAAATTTACCTATCAAAAACTTTTTATCTTGTCGTATTTTCCGTGTTCGAATCAGAAATTGTCTTTCAAATACCTTTCTTCAACAGGAAGGTGTTCCTCAGGGAAGCGTTTTAAGCGTCACTCTGTTTACTGTACATTTTAGCCAAATTCTTA
Organism: Argiope argentata; assembly: GCA_026289955.1. Classification (NCBI taxonomy): domain Eukaryota; kingdom Metazoa; phylum Arthropoda; class Arachnida; order Araneae; family Araneidae; genus Argiope; species Argiope argentata. The sequence continues at coordinate 947,478 of JAOUZG010001254.1, read as the reverse complement.
AAGTTTTACCTGCAACTGTAACCAGGACCTTGTATGTAGATGATCTCCAAATTTCTTGTCAAGGATCACATATGCCTCTGATTGAGAAACAGCTGCAAATAGCGATCAACATTTTATCTTGGTGCGATGAAAATGGACACACACTTTCTCCAGAGAAAAGTTGTTGCATCCATTTCTGTAGAAAACGAAGTCTTCACCCAGATCCTGTGGTCAATATCCGCGGTACTGCCATTCCGGTGACTGAAGAGACGCGCTTTTTAGGAGTCATGTTTGACAGGAAACTCTCATTTCTTCCACGTATACTTCATTTACGGAAGGCATGCAAGAAAAAACTCAATATTTTAAAAGTTCTATCGAATACAGCTTGGGGAGCTGATAGACTTTCGTTGCTTCACATTTATGAAGCTCTAATACTTTCTTGCATTGATTATGGTTGCGAAGTATATGGTTCTGCTTGTTCAAACATTTTACGGTGACTTGATACATTGCACCATTCGGCATTACGTATCTGCACTGGAGCCTTTAGGACTTCACCAATCGAAAGTTTGTACGTAATTTCCAATGTTGTTCTCGTGTTGTTGTTCTCATGTTCATGGATCTGCAGTGACATCAAATTATACCGAAAGTCCTGATCACAGCCGCTGCGAGCAGCGGTGCAGCAGGACTGTACAGAATCTCCCGTAAAGCGCTCCTCATCGGAACCATTCCCAACTTCAAAATACTCGTGGTCACCGCTGGGCATTCCAGGATGTGACCAGGAGTGAGCTGGACATCAGGGCAATGTTTACAAAGGACATATGATCTTGTTTTGTCTGGATGGATTTTTATGCCTCTATAGTGGTTGGTTCTAAGCCTTGCTATTGTAGATGTAATATCTCTGGGGCTATCATATTCAGTAATCAGGGGTTTTTTAAACGTATGAGTCATGATTCTGTGTCTCGCCACTGCGTTAGCGTCAGCGAGTGTGATGGTGGTGCACTCATGAGCGAGATCTCTAGCCTCCTTGGCCAAAGAGTCTGCACACTCATTTCCTTCAATATTGACGTGTGCAGGGATCCAATGCAGGACACAGGATTTTCCCTTGCTGTTCAACTGTTCTAGGCGGTCAATGACATCAGAGGTGATGTTAGTCCCTCCATTTCTGATAGCCTCTAAGGCTGATTTAGAATCAGAAAAGATTGTTAGACCTTCTGTCGAATCAAAAGCCTGTTGATTATTTAAATATAAGGTGAGAGCTTCTCTGATCGCCAAGACTTCACTAGTGAAGTTGGAGGCGATTTTGCCAGTGTTAAATTTATGCTTGTGATATCTACCATCTGGATCGTAATTTCCAATTATTTACCTTTGCATTTAAGACAAAGTTATCAGTTCGGTTTTTCTTCCGCATGATTTCTCTCCCCAAATACCCAGTTCAGAATTTGACGGTGCCTGCTAGTCTTTATAGACTACAATGCCCGTCCTTATAACATTCTTCCTTTTCATGAAAGAATAAAAATTTATATTCAAGATTTGGGTCTTGGAAATGTCGAGGTTCATCCAATTAACTTTTTATCTTTTCCCCCTTGGAATTATCCGAATTTTTCATATTTTAACCCGTTTTTGAATTTTAATAAAACTACTACACCTCCTGTTATTTTTCATCAATTATTTAATTTTAATCTTCATCAACTTTCTGCTTACACACCGATATACACTGATGGATCGAAATCATCTCAATCTGTTGGGTGTGGCATTGTCTTTCCTGAGATTACATACAGTTACTGCCTGCATGATACTTGCTCTGTTTTGACTGCTGAATTGTTTGCAA
>JAOUZG010001254.1:923169-940331 GCA_026289955.1 Argiope argentata | reverse complement strand
ATAACGAGCCGCCTTTGGCGACCAGTCGGTTCGCCAGTATTAATGCTCACTAAAATTTTCATAATATTTTATGTAGCTGTGTCTCATAACAGGATTTTTTCACCAAAATATTTTTAAACCAAACAAATTTTGATAATCGTATAATTCATATATAGCATTATTTTCTTCAGATGTTCTGTTCATTGTACTACTCATCTTTCTCTTTCTATCCTAGCAATGATTATCCCTGAATTGTTATTTTACTTAAATGATGGAGGGAAAGGTCTAAAATTCTAAAAGGGTCTAATTGTTACGAGCTGATGGTAGAGTTCGAGTGTGGCGCAGACCCCACGAAGCCATGGACCCAAACTGTCAGCAAGGCACTGTTCAAGCTGGCGGTGGCTGCATAATGGTGTGGGCTGTTTTTACATGGCATGAACTCGGTCCTCTGGTGCAACTGAACCGATCATTGACTGGAAATGGTTATGTTCAGCTGCTTGCAGATCACTTGCAGCCATTCATGGACTTCACGTACCCTCACAACGATGGGATTTATATGGATGACAGTGCGCCATGTCACCGGGCCAGAACTGTTCGCGATTGGTTTGAAGAACATTCAGGACAATTCCAGCGCATGATCTGGCCACCTAGATCGCCCAATATGAATCCCATCGAACATTTATGGGGCATCATCGAAAGGTCCGTTCATGCCCAAACTCCTGCACCATCCACACTTTCACAATTATGGACGTCTATACAGACAGCATGGCTCAATATTCCTGCAGAGGACTTCCAACGACTTGTGGACTCCATGACACGCCGAGTTGTTGAACTTCGCCGGGCAATAGGAGGACCGACACAATATTAACAGTCATCCCATGACTTTTGTCACTTCAGTGTGTATCTATCTATCTATCCATCCATCCGTCCATCCATCCATCCATATATATATATATATATAATCTAAGAAACTTAAGCTGCCATTATTATTATTATTTTTGATGAATTTCAGATAGCTGAAGCTCTGTTATCAAAGTGTGCATTTGAATTTGATTTGGTTTAAGAAATTAATTTTACTCTGATTTGTAATGGTTTTTACATTTTTGAAATGCTTATTTAAATGCAGCCTCTATTCTTGTGTTTTAAAAGAAATTCCTGCAATTAAAGTATTTAATTGTTTTTTTTCTCTTAAAATATTTTAAATAGAATTTGAATTTAAGTACAGAAATATGACACAGTTTGTTAAAATACTTATTTTTATGTTATGAATCTAAACTAGCCCATCACCACATAGGGGCTATTTTTATTGCTGCATATTTATTTACCGTAATGTTATCCCTTCCTTAACATTACTCTTTTTGAAACTGTCTATAATTGGATAAAATTCTTATTTTCTCAAATATGATACATTTATCTGTTCAAAAAATATTTAGTTTTTAGTATTCATAAAATTTTAGAGTATTTACATATTATGTTAAAAATATTCTTCAAAAATATATTTTGTGCATTTTTCTTCATAGTTTTGTTAAATCTTTGTTTTATTTTTTTAATTTCAAATGGGTTCATTTCTTATTACATAATTACATTTGTTTTGATTGCTTTGAATTTGTGGTTATAAACACATTCTCTTCTAATTTCAATCAAATAATTTCTTCACCTTATTTATCTTTAAAATGAAGATTATCTTAAATTGTAATTTTAGGCAACAATTGAAATATCTGTTTTTATGCACTGCTATAACAGTAGAGCTGGAATAATTTATGTGATTTATTTTTATATTGTGATTTTAAAGCAATTTTGTTCTTATCCACAAAGTGCATTGATTGTGATTTATTTCTATTCTCAGGTGAAGCAGGCTATCATTAATTGTAAAGATGAACAAGGCATAAATGTGATGGAGCTGTACAATAGTTTAAAATCTCTCAGTCGTCAGTCCATTCAGTGAGAATATATATATTTTATATAAAAGTGAAATAAATGTCATTTATGCATACTAGAACTTTTGAAAAATTTTACTTTAATGAATTTAACAATCTCAATTGACTATTTAAAAATTAAATTATAGAAAGCTTCTGTTGTCCGTCTTTTAAGTAGTCATTTTTTCTATTGAACATTCTTTGTAATATTAATAACTATTTTAAACATCTTCCAAAAGCACGAATATGGTCTGATGGATAATGGATAAAAATTGTTTGAAAACTGCCTTTCACTAAATTGTAAATTTGTAGTGAAATTTGTAGTGAAATTATTGTGCTCCTTAAAAAAATATACAGAAAAATTGCTTCCTCATATCATATATTATATGCTATTATTATAATAATTATTTAATTAATTAATATTTAAATAATTATATAAATTTATATAAAATTTTAAAAAAGGACTCCAATTGTTTCTTAGAAGATTATTTAAACATTTTATCATGAGTAAAACCTCTTACCATTGCTTAAATTAAATTCTTTAAAAGTTTACTGACAGCTAGCTGTCTGTCAATACCAAAAAACTTATTTTTGCTGTAAGAAGACAACCATAAAAATTTTCTGTAAATAATCATATTTCTGCACAATATCCCTTAAAGAAATTTGTTCAGTTTCAAGTTTTCTGAAACAAGTTAACTTTTTAAAAAGTTTTCTTGTAAGTGTTAATAGGGTGTATAGTATCATTAAAAAACATCAAAAATTGCTTTTTGATACTTATATTAACACTTAAAAAATGCTTAATTTTTATCCAGTTACTTTTCTCTCTCTTTCTTTCTCTGATAGCAGAGGGGACTCATTTTACCTTGTTAGATCTGTTTTATTATTTGACAGTATATTCTTTGTAATGTTTGATTTTTTTCAATTTCATGTATCTGAAAGTCACTGGAAAAGTTTTATCTCTATTAAGAGAAGAACTGATAGTTTAGGGACAAAATATGCATTTCAATTTCTTGACTTCTATCTTTTACATGTTTATTGGGTGGGGGATCCTTTCTTTTTAGGGATAATCTGTAAAAAAAAAAGTCTTTGTTATTAATAATAATCTTTGGTCATTGTTGCTTTTATATTTATGATTATTGGTTTATAGAGCATTTATTAATTATACATCAACATCATTTAGTGATTCTCAGTTCGCTAGCTGTTTATACTTTATGTATTTTACTTTAAATAACTTTTGTTTAAAAGTTTAAAACTTCATAAAAATATGCAGAAAATTGTTTATTTCATTCGTTGTAGAATTCCAGAAGTGAGCACATTAAATGATTCAAGACTTCCAAAAATAACACTACAAAGTTATTTGTAGGTCACTTGCTATTCTTTCCAAAATTAAATTGGTAATTAATGCAATTTACTTTTTTTAAGCTCTTGTATATGAAATTTTTAAAGAGAAAAATATTAAAGTTACTAAAATCAACCTCTAAATTTAAAATAAAGTTTAGAATTTCTATTCATATTTATAAAAAATAATATATTTATTGACAGATTGTTTTTATTAAGAAAATATAAGGTGTTCTACTTATTTTTCACACATATTTTTTTTATTCTAAATATTTAATATGTGAATAAAAATGTCAAAATGTAGATTTAAACATTTTTTAAATCATAACATACTTAAATTTGGGCATAAATCAAAGAGTATGACCATTTTATGAAGGCATGCAGAATTTCAACTCATTCCTGCAAGTAGTTTTCCTTTTCATTTAGTTTTTAGTATTTATTGTCTCTGAATGATGTATTTCATTAATTTCAAAATGTTGTTGATATTTTATTTGGCATTCAATGCTAATGATCATGTATTACTTGAACCACATATCATTTTTCATATTGCTGTAATGTAAAAAATATAAGTAAAAAAATGTTATCAGACAAAAAAAAGTTTTCTATTGCCATAACAATTTTTTCCTAATCCAAAATTTTTATCTTGTCACTTGTACATTGTTAAAAATATAACGAATTACTAAAAATTAAAAATTTTATTTCCTAATAATTACTTGTATGATTGTAATTGTTTAATTTTATTAGCATAAAGACTAATTTATTTCTCTTTATTATTAATGCTTATGAAATGCATATTTTGTTGCAAGAAATTGGCATTTTGTATTTAAACTTATTGTTGCTATTTAAGTATTTGGTAGTTCTTGCAATTTTTTAAAAAATTTATAAACATTCTATATAATTAATAATAAAATTTTTAAAAACTCAAACAGCACGTCTGACTTTCAATTTTTCATAAAATATATATTGCATTTTTTAAAATATTTTTTAAAATTCTAGAATAAGATTTTTTGATGTTTTAAGTAAAGGTAAACTAATTTTTGCTTGCAGGTAGTTTGTTAAACGGTTGAAATATTTAAAAAAAACTTTATAAACCTTCAGCAGTTAGATAGGATGAGATAATTTTTTTACTATCTAACTTTTTCTGAACATTGCTACTCTTTTCTATTAGAGAGAAATTTGCCTTATCTTTATAAGGCTGCAAATAAAATCTTCTAGAATTGTTAAATATGGTTAATACAAGAGGAAAAGTTTCTCTTTGTCCCAGCCTACGCTTCCATATAAATGTCAGTATTTTCAAAAATGATATATTCATCTGAATTAAATTGTTATTTGTCAATTTTAAGAACTGTTAATAAAGATTACAAAATTTAATTGTTTGTTTAATGCATTTTAATTTTTTGGTAATAATTTTGACATTTTTTTAATGTTTAGTTGGAACTAAAAAAACAATTATTCTTATTATTTTACCATAGAAGATGTGCTTCTACTCTGTGTAGAAATAAATATTAAAATTCAAAAATTGCATGTTTAAATTTTTTTAAAGAAATTTCTAGTAAAGCATCACATTAAGTAAAAATTTTTTAAAAATTATGCTAAGAAAAACACTGACTTATATACAAAGGAATGTAAAAAGGTAATTTTTGAATTGATTTCTATGTAAAAATATTGGTAGAATATTTTACATGATAACAAATTAGCCTGCCTTTAACTATAGTGGCTTTTCTTTTCGGTATTTCAATTTCTTGTAATTTGTGTTTTTATCATCTATTTATTTGTTTTCTCATTTTAGGGAAGCTCTGGATTTCTTGAGCAACGAAGGCCACATTTATTCTACAATTGATGAAGATCATTTTAAATCCACGGATTGCGTATGAAGAAAAGTTTGATTATTTAAAATTGCATTATATCTTTTCTTCTATTTTGTAATAAACTATTTCTTGTTTAATGTTGCTTTTTTTAATTTATTCATTTCAAAACACTGAAAGCTTCTAATTTAATGTCTGAACTGAGCAGTTTTGATAGGTCTCAAAATATGCAATATCCTCGAGAAATTCCACTGAGATTTTTATTACAATCAGTCAAATTTCAAAATCAATGGAAATATCGTCTGAATGCAAAATGTTAATAACACATATTATCTCTTCACTATTGCAGATCTCAATCTAGAAATTTCAATTAAATTCATTGGTTTTGATGTCAAATTATTTTTCAAAAATTATGGAAAGTCGTTGGTTTTGGCGTAACTGTAGAATTGAAAATATATATATAGAGAGAGATGACCATAAATATACAAATAAATTCCTAGATATGAAGATTAGAAATCGAGATTTGTAAAAATCAAAGAAATGCACCGTGTTTTTTAAACTAGGCCACACTTCCCTCGGGTCTAATGGATATCTTAAGATTCTTAATAAGTCTAACTAAATTTCAAATGCTATGGAAATCTGATCAAAAAGCAATATGCTAACAATAGGAAAGATCTATTTGTTTGTGAAGGATCTCAATCTTAAAATTTCAATTAAATTCATAGTTTCTTGAAGTCGAAATTTCTTTTAACCCTCTCGCTGCGTTTTTTTTTTTTTTTTTAAATCAAAATAGGTTCAAAAATTGCGTATTTTTTTATTACATATTTCAAATCTACATATATTTTAAAGTTTTTTTTTTCAATATAGAATTAGATCATAGAAAAAAGTTGTCAGAATATTGAAATTGAAGAATAATGATATAAAAGCAAAATTTTGAAAATCAATTTTGGTTAAATTAGGATTTATTTTATAAAATACAAAGGTAAAAAGTATATACTAATGAAAGTATGCAAAATACTTACAAAACATTTACTAGAAATGAGGTTTTGTATGATAAATTTCGAAACAAGGCTAGAGGCAAAGTCCGACCTCGCAATCTGCACCAAATTCGCGTTTCTTTTCGAATTTATTTTCCACTTTCAGTTTTTTTTGAACAACAGACAGCACACTGTCTGCGAGGCTCTTTCTTGGTGGGATTCGGGGGTATATGGCTAGCAAAATGTCGAACCGTTAGCCTCATGGGATTGAGACATCTGCTAGAGTGAACACTGGAATTTCTTTCTGAATACTTAGTTCAATAATTTGCAAACGGAAATCTAGAAGCGTTATATTTTGTAATGAGTTATCCTTTTTATAAAGGATATAAGCATTCCACAGTGATTGGTCCATAAATTGTCGGAAAATTATTATATAATATTTCCCTTGTTGTTTTCTGAGGGTGGGGTAATATGATATTTCTTGGTCACATAAATCAACCCCACCCATCGTGTTGTTGTAATCACAAACAACAATTGGTTTGAGTACAGTTTTCTTTGATTTGCATTTCACCAAACGGGAACTTGCATTATGAACTGTGCTCATAAGAAAAACACTCTTTTTATCTTGCTACTTCAGAGCCATAACTTTACCCCTTTGGTAAGCAAGGACGTCACCTTTAGGGATTTTTTCTTTTGCAAAATTTGGAGGAAGGTCTTTCCTCATCTTATTTACAGTTCCATATAAGTCTGTTCTTTCTGAAATTAAAATGTCTGCTAACTGTGGAGACATGTGGTAATTGTCCATGGTTACACAGTAACCTTGGCCCAGGAATCTGTCCATCAGGTGCAGAACAATTTTAGTGGAAACTGGATAATTTGCAAATTTCGGGTTATACAGAGTTCCATTACCTGTGTATATGAGAAAGTCTGCAATATATCCAGTTCCCACTTCGCAGACCACAAAAAACTTAAGGCCAAATCTTGCTCTTTTTTTCGCGATGAACCCTCAGTCTGCCTTTGAAGCGTATCAAACTCTCGTCTATGTTGAGATTTTTATCTGGTATATAAAGATTTCGAAATTTGTTTCGAAGATGCTCCATGATGTCATAAATTTTATTTAATTTTGGCCATGGATGATTATTCTTATCAAACTCTTCGTTATTTGTAAAATGAAGGAACTTCATCAGCAAAATAAATCTATCTTTCTGAATTATTGTTGAAAAATAGGTGTTTGCAATATGTGACGTTTGGACCAATAATATCCTTGTTTAGGCTTTTTTACAATTCCTTGGAGAAACAAAACGGAAAAGAATAATCTAAGTTCTTTCTCGTCCGTATCTGTCCATTTTTTCCACCTTGATCTTTCTTTAGGAACTGCCTTATTCATATACTGCTGAGCGTATCTGTTGGTCTCTTTTACTATTATTTGCAACATAACATTGTCAAAAAAAAGTTCAAAATAATCCAAAACAGTTGCATCATCTGCCATAGTGAAATTAGGTCCGGGATTGCCAATAAAAGGAAATGAAGCAGGAGCTGGTGGAATATTTTGCATATCAATTTTGCACCCCTGTCGGGCGTTTTGAATAGAAAATGAATTTTCAGATTCATCACTATCCACAGAGGAATCCGAGAAATTTTCATCAGTTCCGCTATAAATATCATCAATATACTCGAAATCAGAGTCAGAACTACTGTCAGTGTTGGAAATATCGTCAGGAATATGTTACATATCACTCGCGAAACGCTTTCTGCCAGACATCTTTGAGCTCTGAAAAGCGCGCGCAAAATGCTAAAAAAAAAAAAAAAATCTTTTTATATTTCGCAGAAACGTGGACAACTAACACCATCTGTTAGTCGACATCCAATTAAACATTACAGAAGAGCCGAAATGAAACCATGAACGGGGAAAGAGCGGGTTGCACATTTAAATAGACGACAGAAACTCATCCCCGCGATAATCACGGGTTGCGCAAATTTTGCTACTTCTACGTTGCCCGAGGAAATCGCGGGATGCGCAGCGAGAGGGTTAAGATGCAAGACAAGTCGTATCTGTAGAATTAGATTGGAGAATAATAATAAAAAAATTAAATTAAATAAACATAAAATTATAAACATATTCGTAGGTTCCAAGGCTCGAAATTGAGGCCTGCAAAAACCATGCCACACTTTCCTCAGGTCTTATGGATGACTAAGATTCTTAATACATCTAACCAAATTACAAATGCTATGGAAATCTCATTAAAAAACAATATGCTAACAATAGGAAAGATCTATTTGTATGTGCAGGATATCAATCTTAAAATTTCAATTAAGTTAATTATCTTGAAGTCAAATTTTATTTTAAGAAGTACGAAAAGTCATCGGTTTTGTCGGAACTGTAGAATTGGATTAGAGAATAAATATACAAATAAATTCCTGGGTTTGTGGACTCGAAATCAAGACCTGTAAAAATCAGTGGAATGTACCGTGTCGTTTTTTACACCAGGTCACTCACTCCTCGGGCCGAATGAATGGCCTATATTCTCGACACGATTAACAAAATTTGAACTCCAATGCAAGTCTGGTCTGAATGCATACTGCTAAAATTTAGACGAATCATCTTTGCGAAGGAGCAGTATCTTGATCTTCAAATTTTAATTAAATTCATAATTTTTTGACTTCAAATTTTATTTTATGAAAATGAGTTTATTTGTTCATAACTGTACGGTTTAATGGAAGATAATAAACATATATGTATAGATATATTCGTAGGTTGGAAGACTTGCACTCTGGACCAGCAGAACGTACTGGAATGCACCTGCCGTGTAGTCCTCTGGCAGAGTGAATGGCGACGATTCTTAATATGATTAACTATATTTCAAATGCAATGGAAATCTCGTCTGAATGCCGAATGCTAACAATAGGAAAGATCTGTGATCATGTGCAGGACCTCGATTTTAAAATTTCAATTCATGTCATCGTTTTTGACGCCAAATTTTATTTACGAAGTATGGAAAGTGGATGCTTTCTTTGTAAATTAGTATTGGGAAAAAAATATTTATTTATTTGTTGTTTTCTGGACTTGAACACGAAGCCTGCAATCATCAACGGAATACACCCTATCGCTTTGGAAGGAAACAAAAATTCCTCCATTTTAATTAATTTTATATTTATGATAAGATATTAAGTAGTTAAAAAATAATTTGATTATGAATAATAATTTATTGCTGCAATTGTGTATTGGTGTGTTGCTTTGGAATAAGAATAGATCAATTGAATCTTCTTACCTTAGAATTTTTTTAAATATAAATATTTTTAGTTTAATCTTTTTACTAAATCATAACTATAACTAATGTTTTCAAATTAAATATTTTTTTCTAATGTAAAAGAAATATTTAATTTGTAACCATGTTAAATTTTTGAATTTATGTTACAAAACATAAAATCAGTTTTAAAACTTGGGGGAAAAACATAAAATTATCTTCAATTATCTTCCTTTATATCATCATTATCTATAAATTATAAAATTATGTTTTATTATATTAATGTGCTTAACGATTCTTTCTATAATTCATTCAAAATACGAATCCATTCATTATGCAAATATTTTATACTGCCCAAAAAATGGATTTTTCAAAATTAATTATAGCAATAAATGAATTTATTAAAATTGAATTAATTTTTTATTCTTTTATGAAAACAATAAATCTATATACGATATAAATGAAGAAGTAAATAAAAATTTTTAAGAAGGATATTCACTTAAACTTGGTTAAAATTATGCGTAGCCCACTCATATTTCCGGTGTAGGGCCTCTTCAAGTCAATCCAATAAAAATACATGCCGCTCCCTTTTCAAAGATTTTCAGCGAAGAATTGTTTTGTTGTAATCAAATGATATGAATTTAACAAAAATAGATAGCACAAATAAAATGTTCAAATGAAAATTAGATTGTTTAAATTCTAAAATAACCGCTTTATGTGATTTAATTCATTAAAATACAATTATTATGGTAATAAAATAATTTATCCAAATAGCGAACTATACTTGTTGAATGAATTCATATTAAAAATATTCCAATATCATATTCGATGTTATAAGAATAAAAACCAGAAAAAATGAATTTATTTTTCTTATGCCAATTATTTCACAACAAATTTATCTTGTTCCAAAAGTTTCTTTTTAATGACACATCGGTAAAAGAGCCCTGTGTTATTCATATCTACCGCATTGGGGGGGGGGGGAAGAACACTGGAAATTGAGTAATAAACATTCCAGCTCACAGTATGTTCTAAGAAAAACGTGCTTGGAAAATTAAAATAAATATGAAGACAGGTGAGTTCGAATTTAGAACACGTATCTTGATTTTGAACATGATGAATTTTTGAATTTGATTCATTCCAGAACAATAATGCAATAAAATCATTTTTTTTTTCGGTTAAAAGTTTTTGCTTAAAAATTCATTAATCCACTTCATTTTTATGATATCCATCTCGTGGCCTCTGGCAGGTCCTCTAACATTTGAGCTACCTCTTCAGATGCATTAGCATAATATCTTCAAAAGCAATTGCCGATTCCATTCTCACCTTAACAAACATGCATTCTCATGCCAGACCCAGAGGTGTCGATAAGATAAATCCGATTATATGCTGGTAAAGTTTTATGTCTCGCAACTGATCGTTTGCATTCACAACAACTTGAATTTGCTTGATGCCACATTGACTGCGGATAATGGTGAAGTCGCCCTCAATTCTGAAGACCCTACTGGAATAAATGAAAAGGCAAGTGATAAAGCGAAATTTATGAGTAGAAGGCTTGAAATTACAACCGTACAAAGATGGTGTCGGGATTAGTTCCCTCCTAAACCCTTGTGGCAGCGCGATCCTATTGTCTTGAAAGTTATTTAGAAAAGATTTCTTGTTGACTTGGCAGCTAAGAAAAGTAGTCATTCATGTGGAGTGTGAACTATTAGTAGCTCGCAAGGAAATTTATTTTAACTATTACACGGAAAACCAGCGAACTACTTGTGAATTAGTAGTTTATGAAGAAAATCATTTTTATTATCAACAAGAAATATTCTTATCCGTCATAGGTAATTGCTTATCGGAAATTGTATAAAAATAAGGAGTGACTCGATGTGTATAAACGGATGACTAGTGAAGAAAACTATTAATTGATTTTTCTTCGTATAATTTTCTATTAATTGCAAACAGGAGCATGAGGGAGGGGGGGGTGTTTAAGAATAGCGCAGAAAAACTTCATTGGGAAATAAGTAAATTAATAAGCCCCTAATTCGACACATCACCTAATATGTTTCTGGTCCTGTTTGATCATAAGCGTCGTGCACAATTTGTTTACTGCAACGTTGATACCTGAAGAAGTTAAATTTCTGTTGAGAGCTCGAATTTATCTGCTATCTATCACTTCAAAAACTTTGTACCTGAGGTGTGTGCTATTAAGACAATGAATTAAAAAGATTCTTTGTTGAAATGATTTAACATTTTTATTTTATATCAAACAATGACATCCTTTATGAGATGTTAGTACTTTCAACAATAGTTGGTAAATCAATATAAGCTCTCTTTGTAAACTGACTTGGAAGACGCCTTTATGTAGAGTTTAGGGTCTGAGTAACTATGATCAGATTTCGTTAAATGTTGTTCGAAGACATGTGAAGGTGGTGCTTTCGCAGTCAATTTTACATCTGCTGGGTCTTCATTTGCTACTCCCGGCTCGTTGGATTGTACAACAGCCCTGAATCCAGAATGATCAGCAACATAGTCGACCTGCCTGTAGACTCCGTGGGCATCGACATATCCGTAGCTACCTTTCACGTTGCCGTGCTGATCGCCCTGCTCCTGCCGCTGTTGCTTATTCCCGTGCTCGTCCAGGACGTCATAGCCGAAATGGAACGGGTGGGGTGGAAGATGCTCCTGAAATAAGAAATTTTCTCTTTTAAAGAAATTAAAATGTCCAATCACTGTTGATAACTCTTTTGAAGACTTCATCTTGATCAGGTGCAGCCATTTTTTTAAAAAAAAGGGCCTGTCTTAAGACGCGCACGGGCCGTCTAACGGACTTTAACGCCCCAAAACATGAAGGGCTTTTTTAAAAATGTGTATTATGTAAAATCAAACTTAAGCCTCGCTGAAGCCAATTCCCCAAACTGAAATTCACGCTGAAGACCCGAAGATTTAAAACAAGTCTTTCCATCGCACCCAGACGGTACGCAAATAAGAATTATTTTGAAGGAAGCAATTTCTCATTAAAAGACAATTTTCCGTGTTGTTTTTAAAGTTCTATCTCTCTCTATTTTGATAGACAATGTTTGTTGCTTCAAGAATGCTGTTATTTTTTATGAAAAAGAATAGAAACGGGGCCTCGCAAATAATATGAAATCATATCACCTCTTTAATGCTTGCATATGCATCGTAACTGGGCTTGTTTTCGGTTTCTTGGGCTTCGTACGGATCTCTTCCTCTGGCCTGCATCCCTTTCCACAAGATCAGAGACAATGAAAGCTGCAAATCAAACATTTGAACTTAAAATTATGAAGTACAATGCATTCATTTATCAATAATCTTTTCCGATACCCCACATAAAGTCAATCTGATTCTGACTTTATGTTCTGGATATTGGTACCGTCGAATGTTAAAGAGAGATTTAATAGGGCTTGTTCACTTTCAGATGAGTTGGAAAGTGAATTGAATTTCATACCACGACAAAAATCGGCATTTTAATCGAGGAGTTTGATAGGATACTTTTTGCCGTTCTTCGTTGACGGGAATCAATCTCGATCTATCAAAAATAGGAAATGGCATCAAAGGCAAGAATAATTTTTGAATTTTTATGCCACTTTTCCCCAATTATGCAAATGTTAGGAATTAAAACATGATTGAAAATAGAAGTGCCTCGTCGTTATCGGCCCGACTGCTTTTAATCAGGAATCATGCCGAATACTTCTTTTATTTTCATTCGTTTATCTCATTAGGTCTGAAAGGGCCGGCATCTTGGCGTAAGGGCCACGTGATATGGAGGTCCCGTTTCGGGCATGGTTACGGTTTTGTGTTCTATCTGTAAGGTGCATGAATATGCCCCCCCCCCCGTAAAAAGGGGTTGTGCAAGCGAATGTGATGAGCTAAATCGTATTTTTCGCTCTAGTTCGTTCCAAAACAAGAGACACTCATTTCGGCTTAAAAATCGCTGATGCATCGGTGAAGCTTGTCCATTGCAAGTACCATTAGAAACAACAGGTTTGAAAGTTTGATTTTGATATATTTAAAAAAATATTCGAAGTATTTAAAAAGTGTAATATTTTCTGGTGCAATCAACCATTTTTGTTTAATAATTGGGTAATAGGAGCAATCGGAAACATTTATACCGAATGTATCAGTGAAATTTTCGCAAATTGGGAAGCATGGGGCCTTTTAATGCGTTCTGAAATGCGCTTTTTCAAATAGTTTTCTAACATTTGTTTCCTACTTCCAATCGCATTAAAAAAAGTGAAACCCAAAATTTCCTTAAATGCATTATTCATTTCATAACTTGGTTGATAAGAGCTCGTATGTGACATATGATTGAGACAAAACCCTTGCGCGAGTAGAATCCAATTTTTGTTTCGGTTTCTCAGGAGAAGACAACTCCCTCTTCTCCCGTTCCCCCGAATTATTCTCGGTTACTCCCAAAAGTTCATATCGTAAGGTGATTAGAAACGGGTGTTTGCAGGTTGCTACCGAGTGTCCGGCCTAATGGGGTGGAAGGACAGATTGACAGGTGGAAGTTTTTCTAAACTCATTTCTTTGCCCACCAATGCCAGAAGAGAAGGTTCTTGTACCCAAACCCACCGTTACAACGCGCACTTTCCCATTGAATGTTGGCACAATCGCCGACAGTCGAAGGGACGCAGGAAGGGCAGAATTCATTTCTCATCAGGAAGCTTGACGAGGGTAGCCATCGGTTTCCGGATTCACATCCACTCGTGTTACTACTCGGTGCGAAGTCATGACTTTCTGCGGCGTAAGTACTCAGGCTTTGTCTGTAGGTGGTTGTGGTACAGGGCCCTCTATTCATCTCAAGCCTTCTAGAATGTGAATGCGGACTCTGCCGGTGAATCCTAGAAGCAGTTGTGTAGTGTTCCGAGCAAAAATAGAAGGCTCTTTATTGGTAGTTTACATATGCTCATATGCTGCACTGTACGTTTCAAAAATTTATTAAAGAAAAAGTAAGATAAAGGACACAAACTGTACATATTTTAACCCTAAATTCTGTAATCTTCACTGTGGTACGACTACAACAGGGTGCTAAGCACACATCAAGAACAATTTGTGAATGCCGTGCGTACCGTGCAGCTGTAATCGGCAATACTGAGGTTCGTTACACACTGACGAAATAATGAACAACGAGCAGAGCCACGCTCTTTCCCGACACAAAATATATCGCCTGTACATTTTGCACACGATGCCTATGAAGATCGTGACAGATGCCAAGTGTCTGCCCAGTGTCCAGATGCCCCAGTGTCTTGCATAACCCCCGATAGACTCCCGATGTCTGTCGGAGGTGGTGAATGTTCCGATGCGATGCTTGCCATCCTCATTTAAATAAGATGAAAGAAAACTAAGTCGGATAGTACGGAATCCGGATACTAAGGAGTGTACTGTATATAGCCTTATTTTCATAAACTTGTATTTTTCGTGCGTGAGTACAACTTTTTATATGACAAATGTGGTATTAAATCTAGAAACGTGATCACCCATCACCAATTAGGCTTATTCTTTTACATCAAATGAACAGCTCATATTTTAAAAGAATTTACATGAGTCTGCATGCAAATTACTTTTTACTCATGAAAGTTGGTTATTGATAATCATTTGGTGCTGTTTGAAATCAGCTGTGGACGAAAACCGGCGTGAAAGATGTGATGGGAAAGGAATAATGAAGCGGACTCTTTTCACTGAGACGGCGAAGGCGCCATCTAGAATCGGTTTTCTGAACTACGAAGTGTATTTTGATCGATTATGGTGAAATTTATGATTATTGGAATCGACGATGATCAGATGAACGCGACAGGTTTGAAGAACACTCTATTGACTTAATCGAAATCGGACGAAAACTATAGAACTAGATTCCAACTTTGAATCAGAATTCCCCCCCCCCCTCTCTCTCTAGTGTGGCAAATATCTTTTGATTGAACGATCTTCTGAAGTGCAAATTCTATTTTCTGTTACTGAACAGAACTTCTATCCTTATTCGTTTTAAAGTACTTCCCAAGTCCTAGATATTTCCTTTTCATGACCCATTTTTGTTTTCATTTTCTGATTTTTCTATGAAAAAGCAAAATAATTAAAAAGTAATCGTAATTGTGGCATTGAATAGTTATGACAGTCTAGCTACACTGTTCCATGAAATAGACTTATAAAAACAGTAAAAAAGGAAGCAGTATATTGGGGAACAAATGAAAAAATAAAAACTAAACAAATACAACAACTTCTAATCATTCCAAATACATCCTTTTCAAATTAGCCCGGTACAGTACTCATAAGTTTAAATAAGCTTTGTTAATTTCTCCAAAATCTTTGGAGTAATGAGAGACCTACTGGAGTAACGACGAAAATTGCTATTACTGAGACAGATGAATTAAAACATTATTTTGGAAATTTATAAATTAATTTTATGAGTGCCTCGAAACGTGATTTTATTGTCAGTTAAATTATAAGCCCATGCGATCATTATAAATCGAAGGGAAAGTCTGCCATTTTTTTACAACTTTCCTAAGGGATCTACATTTATTTATGAATTATTTAATACTGCTACGATTTCTTCTGGCAATGAAGCCAACCAAATTTCGCTTCAAGAATTGTAGCTTTAAAGGCTCATTTCTTTTTAAATGTGGACAATTATTGCAATTTTCATCAAAAGATTTTTAATTAACAGAAAATGCCATCTCCAAGTAGCCTAAAACATTACAGATAACTCATGATAATTAAAAATTTAAACCAAAAAATTACGAAATAATAAAAAATATTGAAAATTTTGACTTAGTATTAAAAAATTAAAAGCGTTGTTTCAACTTTAAAAAAAATGATATTATTCAAATGAAATTTTCTATAAAAGATTGAATGTCCTAGATATTGAAAGATTCTATAAAATTCTTTTTTTGTACACATTATTTCTATGGAGAATTTCATTACGAAGCTGCATTACAGGTTTCACCTTCTGATGTCCTTCCCGAAGAGTGAGCAAATGTATCAGTAATCACAGAGCCACTGAGATTCTAATTGTAAAGGCAGAGGGCTGCTTTCGAATCTGGAATTGTAAAGGCAGAGGGCTGCTTTCGAATCTGGAGATCGGTTTTCAGTGCGAGCTCCGCAGCCACTCTCCGACACAAGTTTATAAAAATGAATAGCAAATGTGTTGAAAAAATAATGCAAAAACAAGTAATATATAAAAAAAGCTTTTTTAAGACAATTCCTACTTAGGTCAATAATTTTCTTTTTTTTTACTTTGGCTTATTTTCTATGAAATAATTACAATTAATATGAATAATTTATAAAAATATTATTGATTTTCTCAAGAAGTGATATGTAAGAATTCTCCCCCTTCACGTGAAGAATACTCAATCCTCGCCTTTCACCGATTGGCTGTGGATTTCAACTTCCATTACACACTGCTAAAATTCTATTTGAAAAGGAATTAAATTTAATTAATGAATTAATATTTTAAACAATTGTAGTAACATCAAGCGTCATCCATTGCCAGTTTTAAAAAATGTATGTGAACTTGAGTGAACGACTAAAAAGAATATTATTAACGACTGAAAGTGTAAACAATATACAGATGTGTTTATAGAGAGAGTGTGTGAACTAATAGTAGGAACTGAAGAAAAGTGTATTTTTAGGATAACGCTACTACCACATAAATGTGGAACGTAAGAATATTTTATGCCGCTTTTTGAAAATTTATTTTGCTTTAGTAGACATTGATTATCCAAGAAAACTTTTTATTATTATTATTTCTACTAATTTTGCAAAAACATGCTTAGAGTTAATGGAAGATGATGCTCCATTCTGTGAATGTTTCTAAAAATGTAAAAATAAGCTTTAATGGGAGAAAATGATCTCGAATAAAAACACACATTTTTCTGTCTTTTAAAAATACAAATTACTATG
>JAOUZG010001254.1:911974-923159 GCA_026289955.1 Argiope argentata | reverse complement strand
GTAAAAATAAGCTTTAATGGGAGAAAATGATCTCAAATAAAAACACATATTACTATAAAAATTCATTTACATTTTGCTATAATGGGTTTTTCTAATATTACAAAACTATGCTCAATTTCTGTTAATAAGACATGCATGTAAAAATAAAAGGTTGATTTTTATATTTTGACTTCCAAAAAATAAAATCTATTTCCTATCCTGCATATATTTGCCTAAATAAAATGATTGCGAATGTGTTTATAATCTTGCCATTTGCATTGATATTTCGGAGCATTAAATCGTAATTCAAATAATCCTACAACTCCAGCAAATTCTTAGCAAAAATACTCAAACATGAAAGGTTATGGAATAGACTTTGAATCGACGCTGAACAAAAGTAGAATGAGTCAGTGTATATCATCCTGAAGGCGAATTCAGGATAATCAATACAGGTGCAGATGATCAATTCAGAAGGATCAGGATGAATTCATTACAAAACGGATCAAAGGATTGTTTTCCAACGTCTTCAATGCGTTAGGGAGAGATCGCCGTAAATAGGGTAACATTTCACACGTTTATCACTCACTAGAAAATTGGGAATGCACTGAACTGTGTATCGTCTTCTTGTTATTCGATGGCGAAGGACGGCAAAAGATGTTTCAGTAGTTTAACAATCGGGAGAGATTTTTTGAAAAGTTTGACGGAAAGCCGAACGCACAGAACAAGGCCAAAAAAAAAAAAAAAAAACCCTTCTGATCCACAGCTACTTACCTGCAGGAGGGCTGCGCGATCCATGGGCACTCGAGAGTCTTCTGCGGCATCGGAAACTGCGCCGTTTTTATACAGCCTTCGTATGTGGGGCGGGACCCCCCGCCTCCGCCCCTCCGAAAACGCTTCCATTTCTTGGGTTTTGAAGCGAACAAAAGCTGTCCATAGCGATTAAAGTACTCCTCAGAAGGGGGCCGTTCTATTCTTGTTGGCGGGAAGCAAGTGCAGCTACTTTGCCGCTTACGGAATTAATTTAATCCTGCGAAATGGGACCACCTTTTGTTCATTTCAAGGCGGAGGATCGGGACCTGTAGCGAGAAAAAGAGAGCGGCCATTCAACGACTTTTCAGAGCATTTTCTCTTCCCATTAACTGCCATGCTGGCCGAATTCGCCGAAGATCTATAATCTCGAGTTGAGAAGAGTTCGAGGAAGATCGTGAAGTTTGGAGCTGGAATTCAAAAAACCATTTGCACCAAAGATCTGTTATGTAGGTGAGTCTGAAACTCGTCCTTTGACTTCCATGGTGTGGAAGGTCTCAATACCTGCATCCATTCTAAATGGTCCTCGCGTGGCTTTCATGTAGGACTCAAGAGAGATCAAGCACCTTCGGGGTTTAAAAAATAATTTGTTCTCGTCAATGCACAGGTCTCAAAGTATCAATAATTTTCGAAAGCAGACAACTTTTAAAATCATATTAAGGCCATCATTTAGGTCTCGTTCATTAGGGTTAAGAATTAAACTGATGCTTAAAAATATACGCATTTTAGTATATTTCTAAATTATAATTTGTTCATTTTTATATAATTATTTTAACATCATTTTTTAAATTTAACTCAAAAGAAATTACTTGGTTCAGTCATATTAAAGTCCCATTGTAAAGCCACACTAAGGCTATTTTGGGGACGCACCTCGTATTTTTGAAGCGCGGCCAGATGACAAGGACGATGAGCTTGCATTCCCGTCCCCACACCCAACGCACCAACGGGCCCTGTCGAATTTAACGTACTACAGAACCCCTTGCACGCCGATTCTTCGGTAGAATAGGGTCCCGAACATGAAACCCAGGCCTCACCACCGGATAACCGCGACCCTTCGCGAGAAGTTGTCCTCATTAACAAAGAGAAATGACATAAAATTGATTCAGATACTTTAGTTTCGTAAAAAAATTAATATAACAGACGATTTATTGTAATCTAAAACGAGTTGTCTTATTTTTTCTTATTTTGTGAAGAGACAAGGCAACAAAATAAAGATTAGAATAATTTTTATTTCAGATATTTGGCTGAGGTCGACAATTCATCGTCGATCCCCCCCCCGATTCGATTGTTTTCGATCGTCGATTATGTTACTTTCCTTCTACCAGAGTCGATAGAACAAAAGTGAAAAGAGAAGGATTCTATTTTACTAATCATTAACATAATTTTAAACTAATGATTAATGCGAGTTTTTGGAATATAGATTATGTTTTCTACATTCAAATAAATATTTTGAGATTAGAAGAAACTAAAATTTATCCTTCAAGGAACAGAGGGTGGGTTTTTTTTTTGACGTTTTATCCAGTCTTCGTTTTTTCACAAAGATTTTACATTTATTTACAAAACTATTTTTACTAGTTAATCAGGATAAATATGAACCTTGCTATTCTGAACTTTATTTTCATTTTCTCTTATAATAAGTACACAAAAAGAAAATACTGTAATTATTCGAAAGAATGACCTCGAGGTTTTGCTGAATCTTTAAGTTCCTGGAGTTGAAAGACACATTTTGAAAATTGTGCCTTTTGACTTTTGAACATGAGCTCAGAAACTTGACAAGCCACAGACATGCATTTTGATGAGGAGGATTTTCTTCCGAATCGCAGTCAATTTTTGACTAAAATCTGCCTCTCCGTGTCATTCAGAGGCATCGAAAACAATGCAATCCAGAAAGTGCTAGAAAAGGGGGGAGGCGTCCAGAAATGCGTTAGTAGTGTAAAGGCATTTCAAATTTTGGACCTAATCTGTCTGTCAGTCTAGATATTCGCGCGTGCGTTAAATGCTATAACTCAACTGCGGATGGGTTTAGATAAATGAAATCTTATTTACGATATTAATTGCACGTGTGTATCAACTATTGGGCTCAATCAGTCGAAAGATTCTTCTTCTTACGAAGTCGTAAGAAGCATAGAACGCTCAGTATTGCGACTACAGGCGATTTTTTCGATATCACAACCATAATTCCCTGGAAAATTTTGTGCTCGTTGAAAATTCTTGCCAAAAAAAGGTGTCTTTGTTGTACAAAAGAGTCAAACAAAGGGTTCTCAAGTTAGTTTTTGCAAATGTTGTGAAATTTCAATAGAATTTAATTCCCTTTTACGCGTAGTGGGACAGATGCGTGCAATCGGTGTGCGTACGAGTAGTAAAACTGCCAATCAACGGTCTTGTTTCCAAGGCGGTTTTGTTACTGTAAAGGATCCCTTCTAGAAGAGGCTGCAACATTTTAAACGTTATCTGAAAAGAGCCAGATTTGGCGAATGTGAGCATGATGTTTAACTACATTTGGAATACTTAATGACTTATTGTTTTATACAGTATAGTGAATTTTAAAATTCATTAAACAAAGTTTCCACTTTGTTTCCGATGAAACATGAATTGCTTTTAGATGAATTTATTCAAAAATGTATGATAAAAATCAATGAATTTCTTCTCATATAAATACTGCATCCAATTCAAAAAAAATAATCTAGATTTTAGAAAATACATTTATTTACATAAATTCCACGATTTGCATTAAAAGGAAGAGTTTTGTTTTCATTAGTTTTGATTTTGTTTCTTCTTGATTCATTTGTTCAATTCAATAAGTTCGAACACTGAAATCTATGTTATTTAAATATAAGTTGTTTATTAAGTTTGAAATATAAATAAATGAGGTTAATATTTTTGAAATGATTTGTAAGATAGAATTAAATACAAATACAATTCTTGAAATACCGTAAGTAGTAAGAAATGCTTTCATCCACGGATGTTAAGTTTCCATGTTAAATAAGTTTTTTTAAAAACACCAGCTTTACAGTGGAAGCGCCATTACAAATTTAAAATTTTCTGTTTGTCATCGTAAATTCAATTTCAAGGTTGCATCAATTTTTTAAAAATATGTAATCTGATAAAGATAAATTATTTGTTCATTATATAACTTTTCATTTTTTTATATGAGATATCTATAGAAGATGTTAGTTGAATTCAAATGTAATTTTCTTTTAGATGCACTATTTAGTACTCCATAACCCAAATCTACTGCTGAAAAATAAACAGAATAAAAAATGATTTTTTACATTACTATATGCATTATATATTCTTCAGAAATTTAGTAAAAATATTCAATTATTTCAAAAAAATTTAGAGCCGTTTTAAAATTTCTAGGGACCCACATAAAATGCAAATCTCGAAACCATTTTCTCCTTCGTAGATTTAATTTCAATGTTGTTGCATTTTTTTAAAAAATCTGTACTCTGATAAAGACAAATTATTTATTCATCATAAAGCTTTTCATTTTTTATATGAGACAAATTATTGCAAGTGCACTTTACCTCAAAACAATACACCCCTCAGGGGCTCACCTTCTTTAGGTGAGTACGGGTGTCCCAATCCCGAGGTTCCCAGGGATCTTTACTCACTTTCTGTTTACTCTCTTCTACGCCTTCTGCTGTAGCCCTGATTCTTCTTTCCCTCAACGGCAAGCGAGGGAGCTCTCCATGAGTAGCTGTCGCCACTCTGTCAGCTTCTTGCTTCTCATGGACAGCCAATGTCCCCACGTGTTGGCCGTGCGTGGCGACCCTTAAGATGGGAGGTGCATTTAGGTCCCGAATGTATCAATCGGCTGGTATTCTAGTCATATGGCTAGTATGCTCTAGGGATCAAGCGAAAGTGGTCAACTTCCGGGGCTTGGCGTTAAGGGTGGTCAACGTTCTCGGAAGTGACCCTGAGCGTATAGGTCCTGGCCAGCATTAAGGTGGGTACCGAGGCTGGGATGCCCAGAGCCGGCAACTGCCTTCCCTTGTTGGGCTCGATGGTGGGTGGTGCCGTCGGGATCCGAATTTTTGTTCCCTTCGCATGGGTTCTTTATCTCAGTGTCAACGTCTCGATTCTTCTCGTTTTTTTATTGTTAAATCTCTTTCTGATACTATGAAAACTATGTCTCCAATCTTGATTCACAAAACAATTGTTAACATTATTGGTGAACCAAAAAATATTAAGAAACGCTTTTCTGGTGACCTTCTTGTTGAGGTTTCATCCACTGAGCAGGCTAATAAAATTATGCAATTAAAAAATATCGGAAACCATGAAGTAGTCTGTCCACATAACTCGCTCAACACCTCTCGTGGAATTGTCTCTCAAAGGGACTTGCAAAATGATTCAGAATCTTCTATTTTAGAAGCTTTACAAGCTCAAAATGTCAGTGCAGAGGAAAGAATTAAAATTAAAAGGGACGGAAAACTTCTCCCGACAATGCATCTTAAATTAACCTTTAATCAACCTGTGTTGCCTAAATCTGTCAAAATTGCATATTACAATTGTCCAGTACGTCCCTTCATTCCAAACCCGTTACGTTGCTACAATTGTCAAAAATTTGGTCACACCGTTCATAATTGCCGAGGTAAACAGTCATGCGCTCAGTGTTCTGAAATAGGAAATGACAGGAAAACATGTTCCTCATCCTCTCCAAGGTGCATTAATTGCAATGGAGACCATCCATCTTACTTTAAATCCTGCCCACGTTGGATTCGTGAGAAGGAAATTCAAAATGTAAGAGTTACACAAAATATATCTTTCGCCGAAGCCAGAAAAATAGTTACAAGTAGAACCCCAACAAGCGGGAAATCTTTCTCATCTGTTCTAAAACAACCTTCATATCTACAGGAACACAGACAGAAATATCTCTCGCAAAAATACCGGCTGCTTGGACTGGCAATAACGTTATTTCTAGCCTCGCATGTCCAAATTGTTGGAATAGTAAAACAATCCATCCAAATAAGGTAAATTTTAAACCTAATAAGAACGTTATATCCCAAACTACTGACATTTCTATAATGCCGTCTCAGATGCCAGCATCTTCCAGTGCAAACTTGGGACAGATTTCTCTACCTAATCCAAATCTGGATCCTTCATCTGTACCAAAATTTAAAAGTTCTCAAGGTATCTCTTCTAAAAGTTTAAATAAGCAGAAAAAGGGGAAAGAGAAAAAAATCGAGAGCAAGAAAGCTCGCTTAGATGCCGCCAAAAAAGGCAAAGATGCTTCCAAACAATGGAAAAAACAAACATTATCTTTGCAAGATTTTATTAAAAAAACCAATAATGAAAATTTAAAACGTGAGGATTCACACAAGGAGAACTTATCTGAGGATGATACAATGTCTGAGAGAGCTACTCCACCACTCTCGCCAAAGACCAGTTAATTTTTGTTTCTTCACACGTTTTCTTCTTTCTCTGGAATCGAATTATGGATACACTCATTTCTTGGAATTGTAGAGGAGTGAATCAGAAGAATTCTGATCTCAAAGATATAATTAATTCCTACCGACCTGCTTGCATTGCCCTGCAAGAAACGCTTTTAAAATCTAATGATACAATTTTATTTCATGGCTATCATGCAATCCATAAGGCCAATGTAGGCGAAAGAGCGTCAGGAGGAGTTGCTCTCCTTAATTCGAATTCTGTGCCTTCTTGTCCATTGGTCTTGAACACTCCATTGCAAGCTGTCGCAGCCAGAATTCACACGCACTCACTGATTACTGTTTGCTGTCTTTACCTGCCACCAAACACACATGTTGATCAGTCTATTTTAAATAATCTTGTTTCTCAACTTCCTGCACCATTTATTATTCTAGGTGACTTCAACGGCCACAATCAACTGTGGGGAAACAATAATACTAACAAAAGAGGTCGTCAGATAGAACAGATGCTGGGCGATCATAACCTTTGTCTATTTAACAACGATGAGCAGACTTACTTTCATGCTCCTACAAATAGTTTCCATGCATTGGATCTAGCAATATCTTCTCCATCTCTCTACCCCTTTTTTACATTGCAAATAGAAAAAGATTTACACAACAGTGACCATTTTCCCTTGATATTAAATGATGATAGAAGATATCACTCGTCTACTACTCACAGTTCTCCCAGATATAAATTAAATGCAGCCAACTGGACCGAATTCACTTCATTAGCAAATATAACAGATGAAATGGTGAATAATATTAACATAGATACAGCAGTAGAGCAAATTACACAGGTTATATTAGCTGCAGCAGATGCCTCGATTCCTAAATCTTCGCCAAAATTTAGGAGACAGCGCAAAGTATGGTGGGACAACGAGTGTCAAAAAGCATATAAATCGCAGAGAAAAGCCTGGGATACGTTCCGTAGGTATCCCACTACTGACAACTACATTCGCTTTAAAAAGGCAAAAACTAATTCTAGACGAATCCAAAGATGTAGTAAACGAGATTCGTGGGAGAAATATGTGAACTCCATCACCCCTTCACTTTCCAGTAAGCAACTTTGGAATAGGGTTAAAAAGATATTTGGAAAAACTGAAAGTCATGGAATTTCAATCTTGCTTAGGGATAATGTTCCAGTAAGTTCTCTACGAAGTATAGCTAACTCTATAGCTTTGGCATTCGCAAACGCAAGTAGTAATAAACATTACACAAAAACATTCCGAAACAATAAACTTTTAATGGAAAAAGAAAAACTAGAATTCCAAACCACAATAGACGTTTCGTATAATAAACCATTAACACTTTATGAACTTAAAACCTGCTTCAAACGTGTACACAAATCTTCACCTGGACCAGATAATATAAGTTATGATATGATTAAAAACCTTTCAAAAGCCTCTCTTAAAAACCTGCTCTTTCTATATAATAGAATATGGCAAGAACACTATTTTCCCACTGCCTGGCAAGAAGCAATAGTCATACCCATTCTGAAACCTGGTAAAAATCCCTCGGACCCTGCTAGCTATAGACCGATTGCTCTGACCAACTGTTTATGCAAACTGTTAGAAAAAATAGTTAATCGCAGACTTGTATACTATTTGGAAAGTAACAAAATGTTAAACGTCTTTCAAAGTGGCTTCAGACGAGGACGATCAACTACGGATAACTTGTTGAGTCTGGAAACTGAAGTGCGAAATGCTTTTCTTCGTAAAAATCATTTAGTGGCTATTTTCTTTGATATTTCAAAAGCTTATGACACAGCTTGGCGCTTTGGCATTTTGAAGGACCTCTACAGCTGTAATCTAAGAGGAAACATGCCAATATTTATCCAAAACTTCCTGAAGTTACGATTTTTTAGAGTTAAGATGAGTTCAGAATTTTCTGATGTGTTTGTACAAAAGGAAGGCGTTCCTCAGGGAAGTATTTTAACTGTTACTCTTTTTGCTTTGAAAATTAATTCCATTTTAGACTATTTACCTTTGTATGTAAAAGGTCATTTATATGTAGACGATCTTTACATTTCTTGTTCCGGGGATTGTATGGCTTTTATAGAAAGACAGCTTCAAACTGCAATCAATCAACTTACTGGTTGGTGTGATAAGAATGGATTTACATTCTCTTCGGAAAAGACAAGCGCTGTACATTTTTGTAGAAAACGTAGCCTCCATCCTGAACCGGAGATTTACCTTAAAAATAATCCTATTAAAGTACTTGACGAGGTTAAATTTTTGGAACTGATCTTTGACAAAAAGCTTACGTTTGCGTCTCATGTAAGTTACTTAAGAAAAAAATGTGAAAAATCTCTGAATATTTTAAAAGTTCTTTCTAACATTTCATGGGGTGCTAACCGTATGTCTTTGCTTCGCATTTACAGAGCAATAATTTTATCAAAACTTGACTATGGTAGCAATGTCTATGGCTCCGCAAAACGCAGCGTTCTCCTGAAATTGGATACTGTCCATCATGCTGCTCTACGATTATGTTCTGGAGCATTTAGAACATCGCCGGTACAAAGTTTGTATATCGAATGTAGTGAACCATCTCTATACATCAGAAGGCAGATATTGTGTCTCCATTATTATTTTAAAATTTTATCGAACCCTGGACATCCCTATTATAATTTTAATCAGAGTCGATTCTTACAACGCCTTCAGGCTGCTCGACCATCATTAGTACCCTCATTCTTTGAGAGAATGACTCGTTTACTTTCAGAACTGCATCTAAAGAGGGAACAAATAGTTTCTGAACAATCATTTCTTTTACCTCCCTGGATTTCTCATGGTATACAGCACTTGAATACATTTCAAAATTTTTATAAAGAAAACACAGCAGATATCATTTATCAGCAAATCTTTGCTGACCATCGTCAAAAATATCGTCAGTTTAAACCTATTTTCACAGATGGCTCTAGAGGTTCTGATTATACTTCATTCGCTTGTATTATTTCAAATTCCACAATAGCATATAGAATTAACCCATGTTGTTCCATTTTTACAGCTGAGTTAACAGCTATTTTAAAAGCTTTGTCAGTTATTTCCGATTTTTCTGCAGATAGATATATAATATACACAGATTCACTGAGTGCCTTGGAATCCCTATCATCTTTACATGATCGCAGCCATCCTTTGAGTTTCAAAATTTTAAACCTATATGACAACCTTATCTGGAAGGGCTTTCAAATTATCTTATGCTGGGTCCCCGCACATGTGGGAATTCCAGGAAATGAAGAGGCTGATGTGGCGGCTAAAATGGCGACTTCTTTCTTGACAACCCGGATTCCTTTTTGTAATCACCAGATTCCTCTTAGTGATTACAAAAATTTTGTATGTCGCACTTTTCATTCTAAATGGCAAACTGAATGGAATACACAAATCCATAATAAGCTCCATACGATTAAGCCCACAATAGATATTTGGCCAACTTTGCACAGCAGAAAACTGGACGTAATCTTGACTAGGTTGAGGATTGGACACACTCGTTTCACCCACCGACATTTATTGATAGGGGATCCAGCACCATTCTGCTCAACATGTAACAACACTATGTCTGTCTTGCACATTCTTAAAGAGATTCCAAGATTTTCTAGCCAGCGTCTTGCGTGTTTTCAGGGGTCTCACCCTGATTTGGGCGAGTTATTATCCAAAACCCCGCATAATGGTCTGGTTAGTTTTTTTAAAAAGTATCGGTTTTTATAATCAAATATAAACATTGACCACACTTCTTGCATAGTATCTTACTTTACATCATGGATACAACTTTTTCATAACTCATTGATTTAAACTTTTAGACATTTGGATTTTGACTTCATTCCACATATTGATTTTATTATAAGTATATACAAATATTTTAAACTAGAGAATGTGGCGCAGCATAGCCAAAAATGGCTTTTGTGCCAAAAAACAACAAACTCAACTCAAAACAATACAAAAAGGAAAAAAAGAAAAGAAACAGCCTATTAAAACAGAAGTAAATTAATGTTTTGTTAACTAATCATTTGTATCTGAAAATCTATAGATGTTAACTGAATTAAAATGTAATTTTTTTAGATACATTATATATTAAACCATAACCCAAATCTACAAATGAAAAATAGAATAAAACATGATTTTTACATTACTATATGCATTGTATTTTCTTCAGAAATTAAATATCGTTCTTAAATGTAAAATAAGCCATTAAAAATCGTGATGAATATACTCTTCAACGATACACTTCTATTGTAAATTTCTACTGTTTCACTATGCTTTTATTCCATATTTCAAACAATGTAATTACTTCCAATTTCAGAAAAATTCACGATTTTTTAAAGTTTTCGAAGATTTCGATACAATAAAAATCTCAAAGGCCCTTTCCCCCTCCAAATTTTTATTCAACAGTTTTAAATAGCAAATTTTGAAAAACAGTAGGAACAAATCCCTTTGTAAAAAGTCAATTTCAATATTTTACATATAAAAAAGTGCACTTTTAAAATGAGAAATTAACTTTATGTAAAATATTAAAAACAGAAGATAACTCCTCTAATACACTCTAAATAATATGGTAAAAAGAAGGAACATTTTTCTAAAACTGAAACTCCAGATTTTTTAGAGTTATAAAACAGCATAATAAATACATTGTAAATGTGATTAGGGATATTTCTGGAACTTAATTTCAAAAATAAATTAAATCAGTAGTTGATTTTGACTCAAATAAATTTGATTGCACGGCTCTCTATCCTTAAATGAAAGAATAAAACTAAACAGCTTTCAAAAATGCTAAACGTTTTAAAGAGCTGAAGGACACCTTGGTAGTAGCCATCTTTGCTTACTTAATAATCTTTGCCTTAATGCCTTTTTTCTCACTTTTGATTAGAATTATTTAAATAGTCTCTTTAGACTGTTCACATTACTGCTTCCTTATTGTAGATTCAAATCTCGGGATTGTGTCACTTGCGCTCAGTCTCATTAACGCTAACTCATTAG
>JAOUZG010001254.1:877722-896974 GCA_026289955.1 Argiope argentata | reverse complement strand
AATATTACTATAATTGTAATTTGTAAATCATGCATAAAGTAACTTTATTCAGTAGTTATATAATTCAATTTCTCAATTCTGAAATTGAATATGCTTTCCAAATCTAAAATAATTTTGAATAAATCAGAATATTTATGCAAAAAAAAAATGTTTATTTAAAAAAAAATTACGAGATTTTAACTAATATATTCACACTAGAAATTTGATTGTTTCATTCAATTTGATACTATCTAAAAGGTTAACATTTTTTGGATAGCTTACTTAGTTTTTTTTTTTCAAAAATAAAATACAAGATATTAAATTTCTGAAAAATTATTGGTTGGGGAACGTAAAAAAATCTAGAACACAATCAATCCAATAAAATAAAAAAAATGTAAACCTATTCTAAAAGTCAATATACTTACTTATCAATATACATTCATTTAGATTCTATATTAAAGATATTTAACTGACATTTTATATAATTTCACTGTATAATAGGAGTTGGTATTTGAGCTAAATCAATCACACGCAAAGAATATGTGATGTTAAATTTTAACAGCTAATATCATTCATTATATGTACACACAAATAAGTTTTTATTATATATTATGATGGAATTCTATTAATAATCATTAAATATAAGTATTTACAATAATAAAGTAATATTTAAAAAATTCCCTGACATTGTAAATTATAAAAGATATTTTATCATACAAATATTTTTTTAAATGTATAAAAATGCTTGCGGTTCTTTTGCCTTTAGGATATTAAGAAATTGTAACAGTTAGAGGATAAAAAGATCTATTAGCTTAAATATGCTTTGCCATTCAATGTAAAGGATTTTTCAATAAACAATTTTAATTTGAAATAAAAAAGTTATTTTTTTAAATTTTTACTAAAACAATAATTTTTTTAATAAAAGGCCATTGTATTAGCTTCAGAAATAATAAAAATCCTCGGATAACGCCCATAATAATGTTTCATAAACAAATACAGTTAAAAAACTTAAGAAAACAAAGGAAGACTTTTACCTTACTGAATGCAAGACATGCATTCAATTCCCAGTTTGAAGTGGAATTTATTTGTACAACTGAGGATCATCTTTTGCCCGTCCGCTGCATCAATTGTCAATGAAAAGCTCTTTTTAAATTATAGAAACAGTTGTGTATTAGATTTATTATGAATTCATGTAACCTTCCTAAAAATATATGGGAAAATATTTCAGATAAATAAGGTAGGACTTTCTAAATATAATTAACACGTTTAGTGATCTGCAAAAAACAATGACGTGAAATACTTCATAAGAAGTTATTTTATTGATAAAGATATATATTAGTTGGAAACATTTAATCCTGTATCTGCCTAAATGTCGCGGACAGTTACACAAACAGAAATATGTGATGAGTCATACAAGATTCAAAATATTTATGTTAAAATTCAGTTATTTTGCATTTAAAAATAAATGAAAATATTTCAAATCGCTAATACTAAATTGTTAAGAGATTATGATGCTGGATTTTATGCATTTACAAAATATAAATATGAATACAAAATAATGACATATTTTTAATTAATCATATGCATTCTCATTTCTGTCGTGCTTACAAATAATCGAAAGGGCATTCAAAATATTTCCTAAGCGAAATTACAAGCGTATTTAAAATTAATCGAAAATAGCGGAGGTTATCAGATTGTTTTTAGTTTTAAATTAATTCTACACATTCACATTTCCGTCACATTATAAAAATGATCGAAACTAAATTCAAAATATTCCCCACCCAAACAAAATAATATTTAAAATTAATCGAAAAAGAGGCGCTGAACAATCTCTCAGCTGTCAAAAAATGCCGGACGTCGCTGTTTGGAATTGGCACTCTTAAGTTACTATTCTGAAATTTTGTCCCTCTTCCCCCACCTCCATTTTTAATAGACTGAGCCAATCTCATAGGGAGCCACTACGGAATAGATCCGCTAGTGTGCAATCCTATCTTGGTGAGGACAAGATGAAATCACATGACTTGAGGAAAGCGTTTGTATTGGTTGCATGACCGATCCGAACTGACATTCCCGTACAGGTTATAAAAGTCCAATAAATCATGCGTAGCTCTGAGAAAAAAGAGGGGATAGGGAGTGATTAGTCTGGATTTGCTAATATATTTGTTATTTGTTGGCAGGAGTATTTGGCGAGAAAAAGTATTGGCCTTTTAACTAAATTTTGATGCTTAAACATAAGGGAAAAAAATATGTTTTTGTGTGTATATGATGGCTCTGTACAAACCAAACCAGAATTAAAAATTTAAAAAAATTTTAATCAGAGTTTCAATTAATGAAAAATTAACAGAACTATTGACTTATTTACGTGATATCTTTCTAAAATTTTACAAGAAAAAATAGTTTTTACAACATTTTAAAATTGAACTTTTTTTTAATTATAGCAAATTTTTTACTGAATTTTTTTCATAATTAATATATATATCAAAATTCAAAATTTAGAAATTTTCATCAATCATTAATCATAGCTTACTAACTGGCCGCCAAAGGTGGCAAATTTAAAATATACGACTAAATACATCAAGAACGCCTGCAAATCATATCAATTATCAGCATTATTCATTCAAACTATGCTAAATATAGTTCTTAAATAAAAATCTATAAAATAAAAATGTATATAAAATAAAAAAATGCAATTCTAAGAAATGACACCTAAATTTACCGTCACATATCTTGACGATAACACACACATGCACATGCACACGCACACACACACACACACACATTTGGATTGAATGAACTTTACTTGAGGACAGCACAAACAAATTTATTTACAGCTATTTACAGGATGACTTGACAAAAACTGTAGATAAAAACAATCCAGCAGTCAACAGTCACTAACAGCCTTACGCACAATAAAAACAGACTGCAAAACAGCTATCATATAGCACTGTAAATAGCAAGCCACAGCAAGCTCAATTATACAACGTTAACAGCAAACTTAAACACAGCTCATGCGTTAAAAGTTACCCGCTTGTCCAACGAGGCGCTACTCCTTCGAGAAGAATTCTGAAGGTCGCGGCAACCCATCCTTTATATAGCCGAGCGAGCGCCCAGGAGCATGCGAAACTTCGGAAAACGCCACGAGCGATCTAGCGGCTACCAGATTATTCCTTTCGCCAAACCAACTCAGCTGGTGCCAAGCTCTTCGACAGCCGTCGTCAATGCCTTCTCCTTCGGTACTCTTTCGCGGCGCTTGCCCGCTTGTATATATATGGATAGGACAAGCCAAGTGTTCTCGAGTGATAGACACACTCAGAGTGAAGCACACAATATATTCAAGTATTGAATATATTGCACTATTCCTTCCTTACAATTAGAGTTTTATTTCCTTCCTTAGGGCGTTGAGCTGCGGGGGTGTGATTGGATTTTTCAACACGAAGGAGCATCAACTCGCACAGCTAATGGGATTAAAAATGGTTTGCAGCAAATGATCTTCGGGACCTGCTAAAAACCACGATGAAAACATTGTGGAGAACACACGAGCAAGGAGGATTCGTCGCTCTTTCAGGGAAGACAAGCATTTTGAATCTGAGCTTTGGAGA
Source organism: Argiope argentata (assembly GCA_026289955.1). Taxonomy (NCBI): domain Eukaryota; kingdom Metazoa; phylum Arthropoda; class Arachnida; order Araneae; family Araneidae; genus Argiope; species Argiope argentata. The sequence goes on along the minus strand of JAOUZG010001254.1, from coordinate 893,396 downwards.
GCCTTGATGCATGGAATTTTTTTTGCCAAACAGAAATTCAAACTTTATATCGTTCGATGTCAAACGAATCATCGAAGTCATCAAAGCTAATGACGGGGGAAGCCCAAGATGTTTTTGTATTATTTAGAAGTGGCCTTCTACTTTTTTCACTGAAAATGGGGAAATCAGAACTTTTTTTTATTATTTTATCAACTTGATTTAAAGACTATTGTTTTTATTGATTTGTATATTTTGTTTCAAATTTCAATACAATCATCCGTTTTCAAATAGATCTTTAGAACAATTGCCCTCAATTTTTCTCATAAATTGTAATATTCTTCGGTTATTTAAAAAAAAGTCCTCCTTTTTTCATGTAGTGTTGGACTTCCTTTTGCGGGGCATAAGGAGCTTTGAATCTCTACTTAAAAGCAGACGTAAAAAACAAAAAAATGTGAACATATGCATACCACAGCTCTTGCTATTTGCGCATGCGCAATTTGAGATTTTCGAGCATGCGCGGATAAGTGCAAAGTACACATATTGTTGTTTTACACATGAACAAATCTTAGTATAAAAATAATTGAAATCGCGATTATAAAACTCTTTTTTTATTTATTTTTGCTATTTTCAATATACTAAAATATTCCCTAATAAATGGCTTACAAAATAGTACACATTCTTCCAATATCAGGTAAGTATCATCCGAGTTTTTCTCTTTCAAACATATAAACGCTTTCAGGGGACTTCATTTCATACTATGTATAGATTTAGTATATCCTGAATTTATTTTAAATAGTACTGTAATGATTTGGCCGAGCTACTGGTGAGTTGGACCGAAGACAAACTCAGGACTTGGAGAAATAAAAGAATATTTATTTCCAGCTATAATACATATATATTTCGCACATGTACACCTTCTTGATTAATGATTTTACAAGCACATAAGTAGTTCAGTTCAGAGTTCCACTAGGGAAAGGTGCTGTGATTCAGATAAGTAAAGGAGTCTACTCTCGGAGGTGAAGACAGAGGGTGGAGCTCTGGAAACTGCCGCAAGGCTCAGCCCGAGGTTCGGGATGCTCTGTTTGTCGATTAGCCTGCTGTAATTACTGGAATGTAAGATGATGAACTGGCTGGAAGAGCAACTCAGGAGACAGCTGTTCAACTAATTGGAGGTCTCCCCCAAACTCGGATGAGCTTTCACACTTCAGTCAGGAAGTCCACAAGTTCCGATGAACTACACATGGGCTCAGCTAAAGGGTGGGGTTGCCTACGTACACTCCAAATTCTCTCCTGAGAATTTTACACAGAATTTCAAGCTGAATTCTAGCTCCAATCACTAGCTGTCGCTTCGTCAGTCGGCTTCCTCAATCGGCTCTCTCCTTGGTTTCCTCCTCTCGCTCCTCCAGTCGGTTCCCTTTTTATCTCAGTCTCAAAGACCGGCCCTCGGTTGCAAATGACCAATCAGGATAATTCCCAACTTTCATTGGATCACCGGACCTAAGCTATATTTCCAATCACAAGTGAGGGGAAAACAGCGTCTAGCAAAGAGACGTGTTGGCTCCGTCTTGTCTGCTGCCTTTTTTCTCAAGAAGAATGGAATGCCATCTGCCGCTGGTCCCCATTTTACCGACTTGAAAGGCGGGCGTCTTTTATCAATTGACAGGGACACATCTGCTTCTTTCCTTCGTTGTTTGCTCCAACACATGTCCAGTTCAGTGAAGACCTCACAAGTCACCCAGACATAATAGCTTGACAGCGGTACTTAAATTTGAATACCAGGTGTCTGCATTCTTCGCATTTTACAAATTCCTTCGCTATCTGTGGTTGCTTTCCCTTGGGAAATTAGTTTGCTATATTCCTAGACACATAGATCTTACCATTCCTCCTGAATTGAAAAATTAATAAATTCAATTATTGTTGAAAATAAAGTCATGTCAAACAAAATTCTTTAAATATAAAATTATTCAAATACTCTTTCTAAATTACAGGATTCTCTAATATTAATTAACAGAATTATGAAAAGAATTCAAATATGCCCTAAAATCGAAGTGTTTGAATGATTTATCGGTGATGAATTCAATGTTCCAAGAATTCTGACATTCCCGCTGCCCTCAGTGCGATTTTCTTTGGAAGCAGAGAAAATTAAAAATATCCAGTTGAAAGACTCTAAAAGATCTTTTCCGAACTAGTTCGGGTGGTTCACCAAACACCTTTCGTGAGTGCCAATTTTCGAAGGCCTTCGCAAAGAGGAAGGGAAAGTTTTATTGAGGGTAGTTAGGTGAGTCGAATGACCTTCTGAATGTAGCACTTCCTCAGGCAAGCATCTCCTGTAGGAATTCTTTTCCTGTTGGGTATTATTCGGCTGGTCAATTAAATCTTTTAAGCCTCTTCCTTCGTTAGTTTGGTCACTGCCTTACTTCCCCCTCCCCGATAGGAGGCGTGTTCATCAACATCAGTTTTCTTTCTCTGTATATGACACTTTTAACACAATAAAATTAAAATGATTATAATTATCACCATTAATTATAAAAATGAGCTTTAAATAATTAACGCCTGTTCTTGATTGTTAACGTTTAGTGCTATAAACGTTAAAACAAAACTTTATAATGTTAAACAAAACGTTGTAACAAAATGATTATAATTGTCATCGTTATAATGATTATAATTGTTCCTTGACATTTAGTACTATAAAAGCTAAAAGGATTATAATGATCATCATTATTACTAAGAATAATCAGCAAATAGCTTTATGAAAATGATATACATGGTGTGGTAAAGTATGTCTAAAATTGATTTAAAAATAAGCAAGTGGAGATTTTCTCTTACTGTCTTCTATGCCTCCCCCCCCCCCAAAAAAAAAGATTATTGTTTCTCTTTAAGGAAATATAAAGACTCGAAACCGAACATTTGCAGAAAAAATATAGGAGGATGAAATTTTTCTGCTCCCTATAATGAATGTCCAGGTATTGGAAGCCGATATGATATTCGAATGCTGGGATCAGAAAATCCGAAGCTGAAGACTATTCTTAAAAAAAAAAAAAAACGAATGGTATAGTTTATTGTCCGATTGAATTATTACGCCCTTTTTTCTTTCCAAAGCAAGTGTCTCGTTTCATTTGGTTCGCTTGCGAATTTCGCATCTCCTCAAATTGAGGATTTGTAACCAAATGTCATTTTTCAGGTAAATTGGGCACGAGGAAGATGAGGAAAGGAATATGTTCATCTGGATGGATATATTCCTTTTGCAGAAATGAGCTCTTTGGACTTCTTATGATGCAGATTTGTGAAAAATGTTGCTTACTTCTTTCCGATTCATGACACCTATGAACTGAAAATACAAATGGCAGTGGTCCTGCAATATTTCAGAGAATGCGGTTGGACTCGATATGTTGCCCGCGATTAAAGGTGCACATGTTGAAATCGTGCAATAAAACACTGCAAAAAAAACACACCCTTGAACGATACCTTTGTTTTTTTTATTTGTAATACATTTTTAAAGGTGATTATGATTTTATGCTTTTCGAACGGCCTGCATTTATTTCTTTTTACTAAAATGCTTTCAGATTATTTTACTATTCAGCAAATTTCTAAAGAAATGCAATTTTTTTTTCAGAAATTTCGACTATCAGTGCTTTTATAAAATGTCAAAACCCACGCTATCCTGAAATCATGAAATCACTCATGCACGTCAAATACCCGATACGCAATTCATTCACCGAAAGAGTCGCTTTCTCCTTCGAAAGCTAGATGTCGCCACGGCAAAAGCGCGCAGCAATATTTTGATCGGTTCAAATTACACTACTGCGTCTTTTGTGCACTGTTCAAATGACCATTACCCATGAAATGTCGAATGAATTGAGATGTAATAGCAAACGTGACTGCTCCTTTTGTAATCAAGATAAGGATATTTGACATGTTCTCGTGCACTTTTTAAAGTATTTAACTCAAAGAACGAACCTTTTGGAACGAGCCATTACCAAGAAACTTCGTCTCTTAAAATCTAATGCCAAAAGTTGTTTTTCCTCACCGCCTTCCCCGAATTCGTCGCCGTTCATCGAAGTTTTTTTGATATTTATTTGCTCTGGTCCTCTGGCAGTAGAGAATGACAGCCGAAAAATTCCAAATTTCCATATTCCTTCTATCAGTCAAACCTTTTATAAATTAATGATTCAATAAAACTAGACAGCTCTGGAGACCTGTTTGTTCGCATAGTTTGCTGATTTTTTTAGACTTTTCAATGATTGACATGAAATATTATTTCATTCACCGAAAAACATGAGTTTATTGAATCAGTTTAGAGCAAATTTAAAAATGTATATACGTGAAATAAATGGAGAAATGAAAATCCTGTAATAGCATTAATCGGAGCATGAGTGAATTTTTTTATCTATGAGTTGAAATTACCTCATAATATTAAAAAAAAGTGTATCGAATTCAATGAGATAATATTATTAAAATTAAGGATGAAAATTGTACGGAATTGAAATTAATATTGTAAAGATTTGTCTCCCTTGCTCTATGAAACCTGTTTGACTCCTGTAACGTTCCATGATTCCCACACTTGATAATTGGCCTTTCCGGCCAGCTGTTGTATGAATTGTGTAACCCCCTCACTTTGCCAGTGATCCAGGCTGCCAGATGGGGGATTCCCTCCCCTGCTGGGACCATTTGGACATTAAGTTGAGTCCAGATAAAGACCCACATATGCGTGTTTCGTGCTTCCAAGGATCTTAAAAGGAGAAAAATGCGAAACCCTTCGGATGTAAATGTTTCTTTGTTGTGGAAGGTCAGCTAGGAGAGTGGATCCTGGACGAATATTTATCACACGAATATCGGAGATCACTGGGGAGCAGGGGAAGGAATTTCGGACTCTCAAGTGCACCAAGGCGAACGTGAGAGTCGGAGTTTTGAAAGAATATAAAATTCGAGACTTTTGGAAGGCTTGAGAGAGATCAGCTGGAGAGTTCAAGAGAGACTTCGGAGTTATCGAAGTCTTCGGAGGATTGTCGTTTTAAAGGAGGTGAGAGAAGCTTCGTATAATTCGTGCTTCTGATATACCCGATGATTGTAGGCGAGCTACTTGAGCTACCCCTGTTACAACCAGATGCGCTAATCACCTGTTAGCTTTTCTTGTGAGGTTGTTTCTCCGAAATTATTCGGGGAACTATTCGTGCATAACTGTCAACTGAGATGTAAAGCTTATCAATCCTATTAACCTAGATGAGAAACGAGTTGTTTTTATGCATATAAGGCTGTAAACAAAGATATTGTCTTAAAACGCAACCCTCTTATTTGATCGGACAGGACTTAACAGTTTTATTAAAAATAAGGTTTTGAGTCTTGAAAAGTAATTGTTTCGAAATATATGAGCCTCAACTTCCAATTAAGCCTACTTTCACGCTCGAATTACCTTTCTCCTTTTTGACTTCTTTTATATTTTCTTTTCCCTGACCGAATGGAACTGGAATGAGTCATCTACATGGCATAGCATCCCCAACGAACTCCTTCCAGGAAATTTCATACAAAATTTTGTCCCTCCATGCGAAAAATAAAATTGCTCCTCTATGCGAAAAATAAAATTAAGTGCGGTTCATAAAAACCTTCATTGAAGCAGTCTGAAATGTTTTTGTGACGCGTTTATTGTTGCCCTTCGATAGAAAAACAAACAAACAGTGACAGCAATTTTTTGCGCTGCGAATGTTAGTGCTTTGTATAGAGAGATGGTAAAAATTCATATGAAAATTAAAGGTCATTTTACGCACGATATGAAATAAACATAGAAAATTATCGTTAGTCGCATTTATTATTCTTATATGAGGCAGCGTAAAAAATGACATGTTTTATTTCGGAATTGTTTTTATTTGAAATATAAATTTTATTTAAAAAATCCTTCAAAAAATTGTAAATAAAATCAAATTTTCTGAAAATGCTATTGAACGTAGTGGAATCAATGCATGGGATATTTTTCGGATCTGTCGTGCCAGTTTAATTTTGGAGTCAGAGATTCCTAGGGAATGATTTCATTAGTGACTTAGCGATTATAAATGATTTGTAATTATTTTTTAGTCTCTTGCATTTAATTTAGAATTCCACAAGTGATATAAAAAAATTCCACAAGTGATATTGGCCTCTTAAAAATGATCTTTTTTCGAAGGGGAACTGGACACACCACTACTCCACAGCCTGGTATGAGATGTGAATAGATCCCTTTGAAATGTTTTAGCTATAAACGGGTATACCATAACATTCCTGGTGGAAGAGCATGTGTTGGAAAGTACCTGGGAGGATCGTAAATAAATAACAAAGTTCAGCGTTTGCGTTTTCTTGATTGGTTGATTGGTGTCGTGCCCATTTGAAGTCAAGTCAAATTACTCCATGTGCCAGAATCACAGCCTTGGCAATGTTCACAATCTTGTCATTGTAGAGGCCTCCCCGAAAGGGAAAATCATCAATGGCCTGTAAGCTTCTTATGATGGCCGGTCAAGAAAAGATGTGTTTCGGGGTAAGTTCCTCCTCAGGGCAGTTCCTACATAATTTGTAGGTTCTGGTACCATCTTTATTAATGGTTATTACACAGAAGTGCTGGGTTCGAAGTCTTGAGATAGTTTTGGTAATAACCCTGTCTGCATTAATGACACATAATTGATGTTCCTGTTTGATGTGTTTTTCCCTCAGTTTGCATCTCGTAAATGCACTAGCATCTTCCAAAGTTACGGTGCCGGTAATATCCGAGTTTAGGTCTCTCACCTCTTTCGCCAGCCTATCTGCTTCCTCATTCCCCTCAATGCCGACGTGTGATGGCATACACTGGAAAGTACAGCTTTTTCCAATGTGGAAAATTTCCTGTAAGTAGTGATGAATATCCTGCGTGAGCCTGGAGTCTCCATTTCCCACCACTTCCAGTGCCGCCCTGGAGTCACAAAAAATGACGAGCCCACTATCTTTGTTGGCATTACTCAAAGAAATATAGGTCCGAAGGGCCTCCAGGATTGCCGTTAGTTCGCAAGTAAAATTAGATGTGATGTTTCCTGCTCCAATACTTGTTTGCATCCCCTTGTCATTGGTCAGAGTGATAGATATGCCTGCTCCACCGTTCATCATCGTTTCATCAGATGATCCATCAGTATGCATCTGTACAAGATTGCGTTCTAGATAAGTTACAATTGTTGCATTTCCTTTAGCCTTAAGCATGGCCTCCGGTTCTTTTTTCGAACAGTGTTGCGTTTGCTTATTCTATATATATCAAGATCGAAATGAAAAAGGTTTTAGTTCAGTATACACTCTCAGAGCCGAGGGCTGTCCTCTACAAACGGATTTTTCAAGGAAGTTGCAGGTACTCGGAGCCACATCAATAAAGTATTCAGTCGGCTGAATGTGCGAGGAATCGGTAAATGGCCAATTGGTTAATTTAATTAAATAATATTAGCATTCCATTTAAAGCAATTATACTACGACCATTTTCGGACGGACCTCGTCATTTTGAACAGGATGGGGACGACACTAGAGCTGACACCCTCATTCCCAAGTTCCCGCAACACACCAGCGGGAAGATACCAGCTGGCCTTGACTGATTTAACGTGAACCAGATCCGATTACATGACGGTTTTTCGGTGGAATCGGGTCTCGAATCCGAAGCACACCAGTTCAGAAGTCGAGAGTCCATCCCACCCGCCCCATTCTATCGCGTGCCATGGCCAAGTGGAAAAGATCATCACCACATTCACATGTTTGATATTTTTAAATGTTCCCTCCGTGTCCTTCTGCTTACGTCAAATGTCTGTGATGACAGAAGCGTGCATTTGACCCTTGAGACGCCGAATTGAATTTAGAAAAAGCCTCTTTATCTAGAATATTTTATTCTTGTGGAGTCTTTCCAATAACTGTGAAGCAGTTTGACATCTTTTTACTATAAATGAATAAATATCTGGAAATTATTATGCAGTAAGAAATGAAATTATAATACAGAGGCAGAACAAGAAATCTTCTTTGACTTTTAAAACTGAACTAGGGCACTGAGCTTTTATAGTACTACCAAATCAAGGAGAGACAATTAATCCTATGCCAATATAAAACCCGATTTTGTTTCTCCCTTAGTGGCCTGGCGGTAAAGTCTCGTTAAAACCGTTACGGAGAAACGCCCTCTCCCTTGTGTGGAAGTTTGGGGAGGGGATTTCTTCTCAGGCGTATTCCTAGGCATATGACCATGGTTCAAAATCACAAGATGCGTTCCCAAATCAGGAAGTTATTATAACTAAACTAAATCTAACTTTCCTTGAGGCCATTCTACCTCCAGCTCCTATTTTAAATACCTTACGCTTCACAAAAGACAAAAATATGTTCCCCGGAAACGCTCTAATAGTTCCTAGTTTGTTACAGGGCACAACACACTCTCTGTTCACTCGCTCGGGTTATCGGTATCTTCTTTCGGATGACATTTGGAAAAAGGGATACATTTAATGAGACACTTATCAGCCACTAAATAAAACTCTATCTTCATGACTTACGAATAAGATAGAAATAACAAAGTTGTTATTATTTTAGATTTCGCTTCAATTTCCCAAATTGATTATAGAATTGGAGATAAATTCATATTGTTCATTATTATTCTATCATTGCAAGAATTATTAAGAAATAAAATTATTATAGAGAAATGTAAGAATTTTATGTACTATACGTGATGTCCCTTCCTAATTTGGTGTGGTGGGGAAATTTAGAGAGGACGTACCAGCTCAGAAGACGACTTCGTCCTCTGACTGCAGATCAAAATTGCATCACAAAAGTATCCTTACTGTTTCTTTAAAACAGGACTTTAAAATAACTAAATTAGACTAAACTAAACTACCCCCTCCAATCTTTCGTGATTAATAGCTATCTCAAAGGATAAACTGTACATAAAATAAAAACTTGAGCTAAAATCAGTAGCAGAGACAGATAAAATGCATTCACTATTTGAAACTCTGGAAGTTTCAGGCTCATTTTCAACCATACACATAATCCAGATATTAAAAAAAAATGGAAATTATTAAAGAAAAAATTGATATTATTTTAAATTTAGCATCTTAAACTAAGTGAATAAAATTCTTTGATTCGGCCGTTGGGCATCTATTTATCATTTTGTAATCTAAGCTTTCGAAATATTTCCCTAAAAATTCTATAAACTTTTGTAATGAATTTGAAGTTGAGACATCCTAAATCCACCCACATTTGATTGAAACCTGTTCATTCGTTGTAGAACTCCAAAGAGTTGATTTTTCCCTTATTCTGCATCTACTCATTTGCACCGTCTGTGCTCAGAACTCAGTTTTGAACTCACTTCGTTGCCTCACATTGCTGAGTTGGTTTTCAAAATTTACTCCCGGATTTTTTGACACTTGAGCAGTGGGCAGAGGTTCTTTTTGAACAAATAACCGCGAATCTTAGTGAAAAGATTCAAATTTAAATGCTGTGAGCTTTAATAAGGATATAAGATGGGATGAGAGCTTAGTCAGACCAGGAGAAAATTTTTAAAAAGAACTAATTTAGGAAAATATTTATTACTTTTTTTAAAAGTTTGAGTGAAGAATTTGGAAATCCACTCAAGTGTGTGTTACATAGAAAGGAATAAAACGGTAAAAATTGCACTATAAGCTTCATTTTTTGAAAAATTGGAATTCGTTGAAAGCAATAAAGGAGTTAAATTACGAGTACTTTTCAATTAGTCATTATGCAGGAATTGAAAGACAAAAAAATGATCTCAGTATAAAAATGTTACCCTACGATTTCAAGTGGTACTACAATGATCAAGAAAAGTGGTGAAGATTAAATGGGAAATTGTTTGAGTTGTCAAGCCTGGATTGTTTATCGAAGACTATTACGCTCACGAGTTCTGCGTTTAAATGTATATAATGAATAAATCACCACAAATTGGAACTTTGTTTGTGAATTTAATTTTTACCCTATTTCTGATAATAGACTATTGTTATATCGTTTGAAATTGTAGAACGACGCTTCATGCCTACATTTTCTTTGTTTCGTTTCAAGAATTTTGATTGATAAAAAAGTAATTATAAATGTTTTTCGACGTCCCAGTTGTTTTTTTTTTCTTTTTTCGTCAAAATTGAATTTTTCAAAAATTAATGTAGATATTGATTTGAAATTTTTACCAGTTACTTTTTTCAATATGACACGTACCTAAGTAGGTTCCAAAAAAGGTCCCTTTCATTAAAAAAAAGAAATGATTTTTTTTTAAAAACAGAAGTGCAAACTACATAATATTTTTTCCGAATTAATATTCCTTTCAATTTGCTCCTAATCTAATGGCATAATCATTACGTCTCATAACTCATTGGACATTCCATGGCTTCGTAATTTAAGCCTTTTCACTAAGATTAGTAGACTTTTAGTGAAACCGGAAAAAACTTCCATTTATCGGCTTCACGAATTCGGATGCAAACCAGAGGCAAACCAGCACAATAAAACCCGTAAGAATGTTGCTTTGCGCTTTATCTGCATTTTGCTATTTTATATGATAATTTGACTGGATTAACACAAAATTTCAGGGTGTTTTTGTTTTTGTTTTCAGAAGAAAGTCACTCTTTTGCAATAACGTTAAAATTAAAATAATAAAAATAGAGTCTTGCATGAAAAAAAAACCTCATTTTACTAGACAACATTGAATAAAATGAATCATCATCAGAATTAACTTCTTTAAATCTTCTGCATAAACTTTTAAAATTTCTTTTTAAAAAATTTATGAGCTATTTCATTCTTTCTACAAGTTAGGACATTGTCTTAAGATAAAAAGCCACATGGCTTGGTTTATGTATGTTAATTGTCTATTTTTGAATTAACCAAAAATTACATGATTTGTGTCAAGATAAAAAGAGTGCCAAATTTCCAGAATTCGAAAATTAATTAAATATTCAAGTAATTTCATATGAAATTATTCCGGTCTAAATATTAAATACTTATACATTATCTGAAGGTTCAAAATTTTACCATTTTATTAATGACAATTTCATTTCTGCACGATATTTCATTCAAATGTAATTAATTTTTCAAGAAGATTTAAATACATTAAAATTAGAATGAGCATAATTAAATCACTATTTTTTTAATCGAATTTCTCTTTTAATATATTTAAATACAACTTATCGTGCTGTTCAAAAAATTCGAATTCAAGATTTGGACTCCTCTAAGTTTGAAAAACGCATTTTTGTAAATTGTCTGCCTGTTGCCAAAAGCAACTCAAGAACGCTTCGAGAGGGACGAACGGCATTCAGTGTGCGGCCCTTCGCATTGAGTCCGCAGATTTCTATCAAATTTTGAGCAAAATTGTTCAGTCTATCTATTTGAAATATATTCAGCGTGTCCGTCTTCTGTTCAGCTGATTGAAGATAAGGTCACACAACAACTACAAATTGAAAGCTGCTGGTTGAATACAAGTCAGTGCACAGTTTTTACATTAATATCGTTTGTTTTTTCAGATGCATGTCAATATTACTGAAAAACATTGGCATGTGACTTCGATCATATACTACACTCACGAATATACGATTCTCGACAATCCAGTCTGATTTTCTTTAATTCAATTTCTACTATTAGTTCACGCTCTCCCTATATATATTTATATATCCTATTCAAATTTTCAGTCGTTAATAAAATGCTGTTTATTCATCCACTCAAGTCCAAGTACATTTTTTAAATGTATTTTGTTATAACGTGTGTTTTTACGAGTAGGTTCATAGTAATTTGTATTTTTAAAAGACAGAAAAATGTGTGTTTTTATTTGAGATCATTTTCTCCCATTAAAGCTTATTTTTACATTTTTAGAAACATTCACAGAATGGAGCATCATCTTCCATTAACTCTAAGCATGTTTTTGCAAAATTAGTAGAAATAATAATAATAAAAAGTTTTCTTGGATATTCAATGTCTACTAAAGCAAAATAAATTTTCAAAAAGCGGCATAAAATATTCTTACGTTCCACATTTATGTGGTAGTAGCGTTATCCTAAAAATACACTTTTCTTCAGTTCCTACTATTAGTTCACACACTCTCTCTATAAACACATCTGTATATTGTTTACACTTTCAGTCGTTAATAATATTCTTTTTAGTCGTTCACTCAAGTTCACATACATTTTTAAAAACTGGCAATGGATGACGCTTGATGTTACTACAATTGTTTAAAATATTAATTCATTAATTAAATTTAATTCCTTTTCAAATAGAATTTTAGCAGTGTGTAATGGAAGTTGAAATCCACAGCCAATCGGTGAAAGGCGAGGATTGAGTATTCTTCACGTGAAGGGGGAGAATTCTTACATATCACTTCTTGAGAAAATCAATAATATTTTTATAAATTATTCATATTAATTGTAATTACTTCATAGGAAATAAGCCAAAGTAAAAAAAAAAAGAAAATTATTGACCTAAGTAGGAATTGTCTTAAAAAAGCTTTTTTTATATATTACTTGTTTTTGCATTATTTTTTCAACACATTTGCTATTCATTTTTATAAACTTGTGTCGGAGAGTGGCTGCGGAGCTCGCACTGAAAACCGATCTCCACATTTAATATTTCCAGATTCGAAAGCAGCCCTCTGCCTTTACAACTAGAATCTCAGTGGCTCTGTGATTACTGATACATTTGTTAACTCTTCGGGAAGGACATCAGAAGGTGAAACCTGTAATGCAGCTTCGTAATGAAATTAATCGCTAAGTTCTCACGACATATTCAGTAGGAAGGCTAAATTCAAACCAGAGGCTAATATTTCTTAACCGTTGTGTATCAATGCCACAAAAAGCGTTCTTTGCCTTCTCAAGATGCAACTTTTTTTTTTGTCCGGGTGTGTATGTGATAATATTTGTATTAGAGAGTTATGCAAGAAAGTTATGCTGAAACCACTCTAGCTGGATTTGATTCCTATTTCTCGACCAGGCTATCATTGGTTTCTAATTAGCTATTGAGCATTGTCTGAAAGTCCGTCATTCGCTGTGTTAGATTCATAACACAGCGAATGAATCAGACGAGTTTTCACGCCAAGATAAATCAATACCCCCCCCTCGTGTTCTGCTGAAATTATGAGGGAATCAAGTCCCTTTAAATTAAAAAAGATTAACTCTTCAACGATATCTATTTCATCGATTTTTTAGAAAAGTTAATAGATGATTTTGAAATAAAAATTTGTGACTTTCGGATTTTGAACTATTTTATAATTTTTTTTTTGTTTTTTTGTTTCAGCATGTGTCCTTGAAAGGCTTTTGTATATCCTTGAGTCTCATTCAAAACTACTACTTAAGAAATATTATACATGAAGAGATTTTAATCCTGAGCACTTCCATCTATGTCAACGAGTTCTTACTAAATATGCTGTGTTGCTGAACAAATATTTTTTGTGATTGCATCCAAAGATTTCAAGCAAGGCTGATTTCAATGGAAACAAATTTAAATCCCTCGTTATATTATGCTTGTGATTTGATTCTTTTCTTTAAGACTGCGGCACTTTTGCATACTATTTATTTGCCAAAAAGCAGAATGGGTTTATAAGCAATATGCCATTTTCTTAGCGAAGTAATGAAATCGATTGAAAAGCGTTTCCAACAAACGTAATTCACAAGATTCTAATATGCGCTTGAAATTTTAACACCTTTTTAAATACCATAAATGAAAGCTAGAGAATTAAATTCAAATTCTTATAGGAGTAAAAATCAAGGTTTAAATGTAATTGTATTTTGTCATTTGAAATCTCTCCATTTGGTTATTTCCTATTTTTTTGCACGCACCCGCAGAAATTCATTTTTTGAAAAGCAAGCTGTTGAAATAAATCTCTTCCTGTACATTATTTCTAAAAAGGGAATTTAAAATGACTTATAATGAAATGAACGAAAATTATTTTGATATTCATTATTAAAAATTATTAATTTGCAAAATGAATTTTAAAAAAAGGTAGTAATATTATCTTACCCAGTGACTACTAATAATTTAACTCATTTATTTTCTTTTAAAGATGATGAATTGAATTTGAAATAAATAAAGGCATTAGATTAATATCAATAGTAATATTAATAACAATCTCAATGCCGATAGTTAATGGATTATTGTTTCAAGTACTGGCAAACAGATATGAATCTTTTTAAGAGTCACTGTAATTTTATGAGAAAACAAGCAAAATAACACCATAAAAATAATTTATTTACTTTTATCATAAGGAGAAAAAGTACAGGGTTCTATGCATTTTTTTTTCTTTACAGATCAGGAGCCTCGAAGTGCAGACGATTAACATTTGAGATTCGACGACGCTGTACATGAGACGGGAATCCTTCCAGTGGATCCCCGCGAACCTATAAATGTTACTCGCACGCGAAGCATCTTCCCCGACCGCGATTCGGACATTCGTGGCACGAACGGAAACTGGCGGGAAAGAGCCTGCGAGGTCTGCGGAACATGTTGCAGCTGTGACGTGGAATAATACCTCTGGCGAATGAACACATGGACAACTAACTGTACAGGGAGCAGCTGACAAAGACTGCAGTGACACTGAAAAAAGTCCTTCGAACAAAAAAATATTCACAATAGGAGATCCCGCTCAGTTCTCTGGAAAAGAAAAAAAAGTTATATTTTTTGAGTTACTACAAAAATCAAAATGTTGCATCTAATGGTGACTACTAATACTTTTTTCAGAGTGTTTCTAAACCAGTGCCTCTATCATATCGTTTTTCGCACGACTAATATATTATTTAAGTACTTTGAAGGAAATAATGGGTAAAAAATATTGGTAGTTAATTTGCAATTATTTGCTGTAAAATTTTTTTTTCGACTATAGATTTTAAGATTTGTCTTCAAAACATTACTTCCAGACATGATGCCACAAGAATCTATTTTATCTTATGTCATCATTAAGAAAGGAATGTATTTTTGAAATAATAATTAAATAGGAGATTACGTAAAGAAAAAATCAATGCTTATCAGTAATTCTTAAAAAAAAAACATAACGCACATAAAATGTAAGCTCTGTTAATTAATAAATTCTTCCAAAGTATCTGTGAGCAAAAATTTAAATTTGTACAGCTTGTTGAAGAATTAGATTTTCCAATGCTCTGAAGGGATTTAACATATTTCTTTAAAGCTTGAGAATACATTTTAAATGATTTTTATTAATTAGATGATCAAAATGAGATATTACCTAATCACCAAGACCAGTCACCACCTCCGTAGCTAGAAACACCGCCAAAGCCTCCTTTGCTGATTCCACTATTTCCTCCATATCCTCCGCCGCTGCTGCTTCCTCCGTATCCTCCACTTTTTCCACCTCCGTTTCCACCTCCGTATCCTCCTCCAAGACCTCCACCGTAGCCACCTTTTCCTCCCACACTTCCTCCTCCAAGTCCACCAAGACCATTTCCATAGCCACCTTTACCACCTCCGCTTCCACCTCCATATCCACCACCAAGTCCACTACTCTTTCCTCCAGATCCACCATATCCTCCTAAACCTCCGGTAAGTCCACCTCCATACCCACCAATGCCTCCCTTTCCTCCTCCAATTGAACCTCCATATCCACCCCCACCACTACTACCGCCATAACTACCTCCAAGAGCACTTAAAGCTGCAGAGTAATCATCCCCACTGCTTCCTCCATATCCTCCAGCTCCTCCACTACTGCCTCCATATCCACCAGCTCCTCCTGTACTGCCTCCATATCCTCCTGAAGA
>JAOUZG010001254.1:855474-877712 GCA_026289955.1 Argiope argentata | reverse complement strand
CCATATCCACCAGCTCCTCCTGTACTGCCTCCATATCCTCCTGAAGATCCACCGCCATAGCCTCCAGCTCCACCTTCAGATTTGCCCCCACCTAGGCTGCTGATACTAAGACCAAGGAGAGTTACACCACCGCTTCCAACATTACTTCCTCCATATCCTCCTCCACCACCACTATTTCCTCCATAACCAGCACCTCCGCTACTTTTTCCTCCATAACCACCTCCAACACCACTGTTTCCATCATACCCTCCGGTGCTTCCACTGTATGATCCGCCGCCACCACTGCTTCCTCCGTATCCACCTCCTGCCCCTCCAAGGGTGATTATTTGAACTTTACCGCCACCAGAAGATCCGCCTCCATATCCACCTGCTGATCCACCTCCATATCCTCCGGAGGATCCCCCATATCCGCCAGATACTCCGCCAACAGCAGCACCATATCCACCATCCCCACCGAGAGCAGCTCCATATCCTCCGTCGCTCCCTTTGCCACCTCCATATTCCCCTCCAATATCCCCACCGTATCCTCCTCCAAGAGAGGCTCCACCATAGTCTTCTCCAGCAGAACCAGCATCATAGCCACCACCAAGAGAAATGCTCCCGCCGTAATCTCCTGATGAGCTTCCTCCATAACCTTCTCCACCACCAGAGGATCCTCCATATCCACCTCCACCTCCAGAAGATCCACCGTAGCCTCCGGCACCACCACCTCCCTTTCCACCTCCGTTCAGGGAAACTGGAATAGCCAGGAGAATCGTTGTTCCTTTGCCGCCAGCACCTCCTCCATATCCTCCGCCACCGGCTCCTCCACCTCCTCCATAGCCTCCTCTACCTCCACTACTTCCCCCATAACCACCACCACCACCGCCTCCTCCGTAGCCAGTAGCGGCGGCTACGAGATCTTTCGCCGAGGAAATTGTCTTCTTTTCAATCTTGACGCAGGTCGCGCTCAGGACAAGACAGCTGAGTGCCCATAGCTGAAAGAGATGAGATGCTCGGAAAATTAAACAGACCATTATTTCACAATGTCACGCGCAGTTGAAAAATCTGTCATTTTCAATTATTGGTCATTGCTTTTATTTCGCAGGGCAAAAGATGAACTAATTCGCAAGAGGACTGAAAGCCTGCAACCACGGGAATGGATTTTGCATAAATAAAATATAAATTAATTGCATTTTTTGAGACTTATTTTATTTAAAATAACCTGAGCACCGTTTTTTGAATGTAAGTTTACTGCTTTGAAGATAATCATTAAGTTTATTCACCTTGAAGTTACTCCGGGTTTTCTAATTATATGGATAGGATAACAATATGTTAAGTGAGAAAAAGAAATCGGATGAATTTGCGAAAAATGAAACATATTGGATTTTAAACATTTATTATTTCTTATAAAGTAACAGTCACACCAAGTTTCTATTATATAGTTAATCAGAATTTGTGAATTTCCATTAAAAAAGCAATTGCATACATGAAATTGTTTCATTATGAATGAAATTTTTCAGATTACTGACAAAATCGAGTCTGGCAATAACGTAGAAAAATTATAATACTTCAACTAATCTTAGCGTTATGATGATCTTCAACTGTTTTCAATTAGGTTAAAAAGAATTTTAACACTTCGAATGGCATACTTTAGTGTGCAATGGAAATCTATGGCATTAAACGTTGAAATTTTTAATTTCACTTTTTTAAATCATTTCACCGTTTTTTAATGTAGAGCCGTACATTATGATTATATAATTAGACACTTCCATCCAATGGACTGGAATAAAAAGGTTGAATTAAAAAAAAAAAGAAAAATCGGAGGCATAGAGTAAAAACACGCGTTTATGCAGTGAGTACAAAATGAGAAAGTAAAACATTCAGGTTTAAATTTCTTTTAACAATTTTTAATAATTGAATTTTTGAGATGAGATAAATGAATTTTTTAGCATTAATAGAAGGGAAAGGAAACTAAAAAAATCACCTTGAAGTGCGGCAATTAACTCTGACTCTAAGAAAGCACCTGAATTCCGTAATGAATAGCATGAAAGCAATAACGGTTTCGATAGAGCATTCGGATCAGCCTTTCGATTGGAAATGTCTTTCTGTCCACTTGTTTCCGAGACCGCGGGAGCGACCCTCCGAAGGTCAGAGACATCGAAATTCGCGATGGTTGCCGACCTCATTAAACGCGCTATTTCCAGTTTTTTCCCTAATGGCTCGGAAACAGAAATAGCAGCTTGCAAATCAGTTTCCCTTTCGATCCCAGCTGGCGGCCTTCAGGGGAGCCGACCACTGTGAAAGGCGATTCATATTTCGTGGCTGTTGATGGGGGGAGGGTTGCTTCCAACAATTGTAATCAGGCTTTTATCACCAGTAATTATGAATTTTATCGAAGGATAATTGAATTTAGAATTGCTTCATTTGGAACCCCTTCTCTCCCGCGCTACATTTAAAGGTCAGTTTTATTTTCGGTGGTGGGATCCCTCTCAGATTAAGTAAATTTAAGATGAACTCTTTTTCTTGGTTACAGATAAAAGTGAATGCTAATTCTCATCTTTGTTTCTGGGAAGAGAAAATTAGAAAAATTATTTCATAAAAGTTTAAAAAGCTTGTCAGTTTGTATATTTTAAATATTTTAGAGCACCATTTAAAAATATTGCTTATGTCCTTGCTATGTAGTACCGCTATTTATTTTGCTTAAATATTTATTAAAAATATTTAAAAGAGTACGACAGCATAACTTTCAGAAATCATAAGTAATACCAAAGACGTTAAGAATTATATTAACTAACAATCTGGAAATCAGAAAATAAATATGTAGCTTTCCTGGCAATTATAGCGTTACCTCAACAACTGCATTACCCTACAATCTCATATTTGTTCTCATTGAGAGATTTTGCTTTAAAATAATTCATTTTTAAACCTTTTTTTTCGTATGAAGGCAAAAGTCACATAGAGTATTTCAGAAGTTTTATCAAAAGAATGTCTGGTATTAAAACACTACAAATCCCTAAATTTACATGAATAAAGGAAACTTAATACGAAATGAAAAATAATAATTGTTAAGAGAATTTAAAAAAATGTAAGTTTAACTCCCAAATAAGAGGATGCAAATGATACGTTTATTATTTGTACCGCTCTTTGTCCTTTTCACTTTCTGAAAGGAAGATAAAGTTTTCAAAAATCTCTTTCTATTTTCATAGCTTTTAAATTTCTCGGATAACGTTAACCGTTTTGTTGTCCAATACAAGTTCCAAATGCAGACTGGTGGGTTTTCTATATCAAAGTGTTTGAAGTCTCAAGGAATGATCGAAATATTGAAGGGCAGATAAAATAATAAAATTTAATCATTTTATATAAAATTGAAATTTTCTTTTTAGTTTGAAGGAATGCAAATAATCAAGAGTTCAATACTTTTGAAATAGTTTTTTAGAAATATCGAGAAAAAAAATTGTTCAAACTTTTTATCACCTTCTAATTGGGATCAGTCTGTATTGAGCACTTGATAGATGTGAATCCTTATTTTTGTATGGAAGTAGCTTTGATCAGATAGCATTGCCGAATGCGACTCCGGGATTTTTTGAGCAAGTGCCTGCGAAACCTTGATTGGCAGGATCGTGTCTCTGGCCAAGATTATAAGGCTGGAAATTGATCGATGTGTTGGTGGGTGAACATAGCCAGAACTATAGAACAGTTAGCGTACAGAGTTGTATTCTGTGCCCCAGCAATGAATTGCAACAGAGATTTGGTCTGGAGAGGAAGAGGTGACAGCCTAAGAAGAGCAACATTCTCCAGCAAAATGTGGGAGACGCAAAAAGTGATGGAAACATTTCTTCTCGAGAAGCATCAGATCAACCAATCAGTGACTATGATTCCTAAAGATTCGTTTAACGGCTAAGCCGTCTTAATTTTTCCAAATTTTGAAGTGTAACCCAAAAAAAAAAAAAAAATCTGTTTCTTACAAAAAAAAAAGGCATTAGAAATAAGGAATTACATATCTATAAATTTATATATATATATATATCGGAATCATATACATAGTCCTATTTAACATGGATTCCTGTAGAAAAAAAAATTGTTTAGCTTGATGAGCAAATTCAGTGGTGATTACAGCAATTTGCATTGTTTAGGATTACAGGATCTAAAATTCAAAATTTTTTAAACGAAAGCATTAATTAATGTTCTAACTTCAAAACTTTCTAAGAGACTTACAAGGAATTTTATAGAAATTGTTAGGTTTACTTTATACAAATTTGTAAAAATTAATTAGCACTAATTCTCTAGTTCAGCCTTCTTTGACGAGTGAACTTTTTATTTGATCACTAATGGCTCTAAGTCATAGCGGAGCAGTGTGGCTAAGGAAGCTTCGTCGGCTTCTTGAGAGAGGTTCTCGGGGAGACGGAGATGTGGAGGGGAAAAACACTCTTACCTTCAAGGACGCCATGATGCGAGCGGGCTTTTTTTCCGGATCGGCTAGTTCTGGATGATCAGAAGAGAGAGAGCACCGAATGATGATCGAACCACAAGCGGCAGACTTTTTATACATGCGGGACAGGCACTGGACATTACTTTGTCCCGGTTTCGGTCATCCACCAATGAAGATGAGAGTTGGTTTCTCCCCCCTTTTTTTTTCTTTCTTTGTTTCACTTCAGAGGGAGAAAGATGGAAATTGAGAAATGAAAAAGAAGCGGCAGCAGGTGGACCCGTTCTTTCCTTGCCTCCGATCTCATAACCGGGTTAATTGTTCAGAAAGATGAATCGATGCCTCTGGGCAAAAAAAGAAAAAGTGTTCGCTTTAGTTTTGTGTTTTCACTCTCCTCGTGTGGCGAGAGAAAGAAGAGGTTTATTTTTATTTGCTGACAGTGCGCGCCCGTCAACGGTTGCAGTGAGCAAGTTCGAGGCAAAGGGTCAATAGCAAGAACCGAATTTGATGATGGAAATCGGGTTTTTTTCGGCATCGCACGGGAATAGTCGGGGTTCGTTGAAAAGTCTAGTCACGCCTCGATGGGAGAAAGGACGAATATCAAATAGGAGAAAACAAGCTAATATTAGAAATGAGTCGCCGTCGTCTGCCTGGGCTGAGGCCGCTGACGGGTGGGCATTCTGACCGCGTTCGCCCGTACGAAGTCACGAATTCGGAAGGAGTGCGCTCCTTCCAGGGGCCGGATGGATGAGAAGCTATTTTTAATGTCAACAATATCTGCTGATCGGTTCGTTAATCCTGGAAGAGTAAAAACTTTTTAAAAAAATAAAATGCATTTATCAATTTCTTTTTGACCTCATTTTAAATTATACTCTTTGTTACAATTTTTTTCATGTGTTTAAAACTTTTAATGCAATGCAGAAACTCGACACTTTTTATACAAATGGGTCTTGTTAGGTATTAAGTATATTTTTATGTTATGAAGTTAAAAAGTAATTTCTGAAATAGTTTTTTCCACGCAAAAATAAGATTTATGATTTACAAAAAAATTATTCAGAGTTAATTTAGATGAAGACATCCTGGGCTTCGATAATTTTCAGAATCAATAGTAATATCCTCAGTCATACTCCATAACAATAAAAACAAAACATCAATCATTTTGGCAAATAATTACCAGTGCATTTTTCATGTATAGCTGTAACGGTCCAATCATATTCATTGAATTATTTGAATTATTATTTTAATAAAGAGCAGCAATCAAAAACATTTGAGTTACAATGAATTTAATCATGGTTTAAGTAATGGAGATAATATTCACTATCAATAGATCAATAGATTAAAAAAATTTTCTTAAGGACTATTTATTGCATTGTTATTCTGAAAAGTATCCCAAAAGAAATTCCGCAGTTCAGAAAGTATTTCTGCTTGTAATCAAGATATAAATAAATGTTTGTTTGTTTGTTCTTCAAAAATTTCATTTTTGTTTAATTTCTCTCAAACTGTGTCAAGAAGCATCATACATTTAGCCTTTCAGAGCTGATTTTGAATTGAAATGTTTTAAAAAATTGTGGCAATTATATTAAATAATCGGAACTAACCTATTGGAATTGGCTCTTAATAACTAGAAGATGTAAAATTTCGAGTACATTAGAACTTGATTACAATTTGTTTAAAAATATCTATAGTCTTCTTGAGGTAATGCCATTTCTGACATGGTCTGGGTGCTTCAAGAAGATTGTAGAATAAAATGCAAAATTGGAAGCATTTAAGATTGTCAGCTTATTTTCGATCAGCCTTTCTTTTTAAACGATATTAAATTAAGCGGATTATTAAGTGGATTAAAAAACTGTCCATATATCATGAGAAAATCCATGTGCATTTGCAAATAGTGAGAAGGAATTTTAAAAAGAAAGTTGCCTCTTGGGAAGCTATTTTTCGCTTTTAGAGAGCAGTCCAGTGATATGTTGTTGAAAATATGGCCTCGTTCGAATTTTCTCTGCATCGAAACCTGATTCAATGCTTATAATGTTTAAATGTCAAAAGAGTCACATTAAAAATGATGGGTGAAGTCAAAGAATCAGTCTTCCTACTTCAATGATTGTATTCATTGAACCAACTGTTATTTCGTGCGAATGTTTATCGCCCCATGTCATCTTTCCCATTCCAGAGAACAAACCAGCTGACCTTCCAAACTGGAACATTTTCCCAATTTATTCGCGATTTGTCAAGCACTCCAAACCAACCGGAACACTCTGTAGGGCTTGCCTGTGGAATGTCTTAAACAGTCCGTTGCTTTTCGGCGAAATGCAGAGCCACTCCACCGAAAATCCATGGGGTGGGCGGACCTGGTGCGCGTGAAATCCGTCGAGACCCCGGTGTGGTCTGGAAGTTGGGAGAGAGAGGTGACATTGTCGTCCCCACCATCGGACCGTGGTTCAAAATTCTGAGGGCCATCCTGAAAGAGACTCAGTGTTGGTTAGAAACAAAACGTTAACTAGTAAAGCGTAGAGTATCGAAAATGATCCGTAGAGCTAAATTAATAGTTATAGCACTGCCACAGTGGATGATCAACTAAGGCAATTTGCATTCTCTCTAATATGTGACATATTATATGGATAGCCTCATAGTACATACTTACCTGATATAATATCGTTTAGAAACGAAATGTTGATCAAAAATAAAAGTAATAATCAAACTATAGGTATATGGGAATTTACTATAGGTCTAGTTTTAATCACATTTACACATATGATTTTGAAGATACGTAAGAACTATTTTGGAGAGTATTAGTCAATACCACGATCAAATTTTCAATCATTTTTTGTGTACTGTTATTTAACTTGAGTTGTTTTATATTTGTAATGGTGAAAACTTATTATTGATTTCTCACTTTCCTTTCTGACGTGTTAGGATTATCAAATTTAGCATGCTTCGCCCCAAGTAAACAAGATGACAAGTAAATGTTTTAATATTGTCGGAGTTTAAGCATTATTTTAATTAGATTCCATAAAATGGAGTTCGCTGCCTGACGGCAATTTTGATTTCAAATTTCGTAATTTGTTTCAAGATTCCGTATTGTGTTATTAATAATGAATTATAAATATGCCTAAAAAAGCAGAAAACATGTTAAGAAATAATTAACTTTTAGTATACTTTTAAAAGTGAAAAAATTATAAAATTTATTTACCTGTGTTTAAGCAAACATTTTTGAAAAGATTCCAATTAGGTGATCTCTCAATTCGATAGATCATATTTAAATGCAAACGAGCTCAACCCCCCCCCCCCCCGCGTTTTTTATGAATTACGCAGCATCTAGTTTTGCGCTGTTAGAAATCATTAAAAAAACACAGACCTTCCTCCATTTGTGCCGGAGCTGTTATTTGGCATGTCAGATGGCAGCGTGTCTGCGGGAAGATCTCAGCTTCGGAATCTAACGATCTGGGTTTCTGGTTCGAGACCCGATTCCATCGTCGTGTAAGCGGGCCGAGGGCATTTTAATGCATCGGAATCAAACGCCCTAATATTAATAGAGTGGAAGCCTCGATGAGGAGGACACCAGCTCAGTTCAAATGTCGTCATTTGACGGCTATTCAAAATGACGAGGTTCGTCCCAGTATAGACCTTGTGTTGCCAGAAAGCGGTCGTTAATATATGTAAAAAAGATAGTCGTACAGTTGCTTTAAAAATGGCTCGTTAATGCAATTAAACTAAATCAAATTTTATGAACAATGCAATACTATTTCTTGTAGAAGAACATTCCACCTTTTCTTTCGAGGATAATAGTAAAAAAAAAATTCGATTTTGAGTTCTGAATAAATCCAGATCTAAATTACGGCAGTCCGTCTGTACTCGCTGCGCCAAAATTATAGAATACTACCCACTTCTGATCTACACTTATCCGGAGGATTTTATTTCTCCAGATTGAAAGAAGATGACTGAAAAAGTGAATATGTGTCTCCATCAGCAGGCTTATAAAAAATCTTGGGCAAGAGCTTTCAAAGAAGAGAAAATCTCTACAGTTTGTGCGTGAACCTTGCGTAATAAGAAACGTAATGATCCTGACCTCGCTCTCCAGGTGAAAGCTAGAAAAATTGAAACCAGACGGTAGACAGGAAGACTATTTTTACTCAGAGCGCAGCTTGTTGAACTAGTGTCGAAAGGAGAGGGCCGTCTTGCCGAAGACGAAATCGTCACCCATTTCACGTTCACCAGCTGATGTCCTCATTCCCAATCAATTGGCATCTTGTTTGAAAGAGTCCTTCCCTCACCATTTAACAGATTCGCGATAAATCTGGTGGTCATTAAATTTATCTCAAAACATTCGAAGGTCATCATATTGAACTTTCGGAGTCTAGACTGCGTTCGTTTTCCTTTGAGGAAAACTCCTTTCTGATCTAAATGGAGGTCAGAAGTGATCATCTTCCCAAAAAGCCAAATCATCATCATCAGACATATTTATTTTATTTTTCACTTTCTTGACCTGGTTATTATCTTTTTTTATGAGCTTGTGAACATTTGAAGAGAATTTAAACTTAGCTTCAACAAAAGTCTTTGTTTTCGTGTTCTACAACATGCTTATCTGTCATTTTATTGTTTATTCCAAAAGGACCTAAGACTATTTTCCCCCGCCTCAGTAAAGCAATAATATTTCAGTCACACGCGCACTCACTTGCAACACTCCTTCAAGCTGAAAATCAGCCGCACTCTTTGCAATAGACCCGAAGGAGAGGCGCGTTGCATGAAGAATCGATTATAAAATCACCAATGAAATGACCAGCACGAATGATTGGGAAATCGGATCGAACGGAAGAAACAGTACGGCACAGTGCCATCCGATTCGTACCTCATGCTGATCCGAGAAACCAATGGCGACACTTGGCAATGATAAGCAAATTTCCTTCCAACCTCCTGCAGCTGTGCTCACAAATGATCCCCCTATTAAATCGTGGATGTGTCTGAAGTTTTACTTGAGACTCTGCAGAGGTGAATCGTTAAAGTGCATTTCGCTTCATAAAATGAATTTGAATCTACATTTGCTTTAAATATTAAAAATGCATTTGCTTGAACATTGATTTCTAAATATCTTCGCATGATAAAAATAGAAATTTTAATTTTTGGGGGCTTACGAAACACTTTCTTAATATAATAATTAATACTTAATATAATAATTAACATTTTCTTAGTATAATAATTAATACTTACGAAACATTTTCAAAGATTTAACGTTAAAATTACATTTCTCGTAAAAATTAAGTTGCTAATTGTGTTTAAGGTTATTAAGAGAGTAAAAACTTATTTCATAAATCAGAAAAAAAGACTTTTTATTTGAAAATTTGAAGTTTTTTTTTTAAATTTGGAAAGCAAAGTAAGTCTTTGCATTGTGGATTAATCATGTGTACCTACAAGTCCTTTCCACCCATCTTAAGCGGATTTCTAGGGCGTCCTCTTTTTAGCCCATCCACACTTTATAGTTTACATGCGAGAAATTTTTCTGAATTGCTTCCGAAATAGATTTTAACATTTTTAATTTCATTTCTCAGCACTTACAGGCATGGATACAAAAAAAAAATCAGTTTTTTTTTTTTTTTGAAATACAGCAAAAACTATTAAGGAAAATATAAAATTTTTATTGAGATTGGCAGTTTCGAATCTTAAGCCGAGTATTTGATCCTAATTCGTCCAATGGATACAAATAATTCCCTCGGGATCCTGGATGAGACGCCATTTAAAATTATCCAGATGCCGAAAGGAGCGCGCCATCCGTCTGCATTAAAATTAAACACTATTTTCTGAATAAAAAAATTTTCAGTCGCATAATATCGGACATCATCCAATGACAGTGTTTTCGAAAAAAAATTCGCTCAGAAAAGATTCCTGGAGGTTAGTTTAAGAATTTTTTTTTTCTCCCTCAGATCATGCGAAGAAGCTATTATGGTGCCGAATATGAAGGGAGGCTCTCGCTAAGAATGCTGATAGGAATCCGGCACGTCACCTGGCGCGAGTTTCTCGCCGGACTTGGCGTAATGCGATAAGCTCTCTGCTCAGAGATGGACAGGGACATAAAATGAGGAGGCATTTCGACAAAGTGGTTAGCATTCATTTCTTCTTTTCGGTTCTGTCGCATCTCAATCCATTCATTTTAAAGCTTTATAGCCGAGTATGTTTCATAGATCAGCGAAATAAATTTCCATATATTCCCCATTTATAATGAGTGGGTGTGGCGCAATATAAAAGAGAATTCTACGCCATTCTTTTTTTAAAACCTTATATAATTTGGGCATAAATTCTTCTTCCTCTTCCCTGGCGTGGCAACCCTGAATCGGTGCCAATTTTCCTGAAATTTCATTCCATGCTGTCCTATTCTTGGCTAAGGTTTCTGTTTCTAAGATATAATAATTTGCCAAATAAATAAATATTTAAAAAATTGCTATTGAAATTAAAAATACTCATACGTGCAATTGGTGATCAATAATTAAAAAAATATAAGCTTTTTAAGTGATGTAGAATAATTAATTGCTAGAGATTTTTCTGAAAGCTTATTGTAACCAAGATTCTTCGTTTAAAAGGAAGTGACCTAGGGTAAGGGGAAAAAACAAAGAATAGTGTTTCAGGACAGAAAAGGAGAGCGGCAGAAGAAAGAATCATTTTATCTTCTCTTCTTCCCCTCATCATTCACCCTGAGCAAGGTGATATTTTTATGCTAACAATAAGGATTTTGTTTAAAGAGCTCATTTTTGTAATATTTAATTTGTTGTGCTAGCTTTTCTACAGCTTCTATTTTAGATTATGTCTTAGAGATTCATCCGTCGATGTAGTAAAAAAAAAAAGAAACTCCGTCAATACAAAAAAAAAAAAAAAAAAAAAAAACCGCATGGAACGGAATACCTTACGGAAAAAAACAATAATAGTGTATCATTACGTTCGATGTTCCGATATCATTAAAATCAATTCTGAACCAATTATGTTATTAAGGTAAAATTAAATGCTTGCTAGAATCCAAGAGAGCATACCATACGCTTTTCGCACTCTAGTCAGACGTGACTGGCACGAAAAAAAAAAACAGCACAATCAACCAATCAATTTTTTGAAAAGGTTGAATTAGTACGTTCTATTCTATGTCGATATGCTTCAATGCATACTGTCGCCTTTATATTCAATGTATAATTGTCTTTATCTTCAATTACTTAAAATATGGCTGATCTCCTCTGCAAAGATTTCGTTTTCTATATCAATCGAATTGACGCAATTTTCATAAAGTCTACACAGATCACAAAACTCCCGATAATTATTCCTCAATCCAAAACAGTTATCACAGACCACTGGGGAATTATTCTTCGATTCCATGCAGCTGTCAAGAATATTGAAGTATTATTCTTCAGTCCCACACAATTATCACAAAACAATGAAGAATTATTATTATGGCCTCCGCTTTTTCAACACGTTTTCTAATTTTCTGCTCAGTGCATGTTTTACTACTGTATGAATATTGAGTGAGCTTAGTCATTTCAAAAGGAGAATATCCCTTCCCTGCCGCAACATGTTAGCTGAACTGAATAGCCGGCCACCCCGAGCAGTAAACTCGGGCTTTGAAACGAAGGGGGAACTTGTTCGCCGGCATGACAACTTCTCATTTCTCTGCAGAAAGCGCCTTCAAGAGGCTGATGTAACTAAACCTTGACAGTGTAGGTGGATGATCTCTTGGTATCTAATATCCTTACAATCTATGAACAGTTACCATGGATAGCTGATTTTAAATTGGGATATGAATTTGAAAATTTATTTCTACCCCCGCTTTCATTCCGTTCTTCGAAAGTTTTATCGGACATCATATTTCTCACGCAACCGCATCGACAGAGTGCCGTAACCCCAGAATAAGTTATGTTAAACCGCAACAAAAATATCTATGTTTCCATTTCTAAAACCAGATTCTTTTATTGCTTTGAATTTAACATTGATAAAAGACTTCGCCCAAAAGTAGAAAATATCTCTCTTTCCATAAATATTTCTGTCGGATGTGCTTCCGATTGTAGAATCTCGTTACACAAGATGGGCTGCTGTCTAAAAATACTTGAGCTTTTCAAGATTTATAATAAAAGTTGTAAAATTTAAATTTTTATACTTAGACCCCCCCCATCCCGTGACAAAGTGTCAAATAATAATAGAAAATTTCTTCTACTCGCATACAAGAGGAAATTTCTAACAGACCTCCTATCCTGCAAGGCGTCGTGTTGTTCATGCTGCGTCATTGATCACATGATGCTTTGACGCCATTATTAGCAGACAGGAGCTTGACAGCGAGACGGTAAGACGTACCGCTCACGCCCATGTATCTTTTTATAAGTTTCATGTTATATATATATATATATATATATATATATATATATATATATATATGAACATAAAGTATCACGCTTTCTCCCGTAAAATTTATAGGTGATGAATTTGTATATAAATAGTGAGGAATGTATGGCAACAAAAACTGTTATCCGGAAAAATGAAATGTCTGTAAACGATTGCAAATGAAAATAAAGCACAACATTAGTTTTGCCTGGAAGGTTAATAAAAAAAATCTCAAAGTTTGATAGATAGGGATCTCAGGCAGTATCCAAAGTTGACTGACTGATTATTTTGCCCTGAGCATTACGTCTTGTAATTTCCCTATTATTTAATATTTAACCCTTTTCACCCGAATTATTTCTGTCAATCAACATTAAAGACAGTGTATCATTTGGGCGTTTTATTTATATATATTTCAATTTTGATTGTGAAATAGATCTGCAGAATGGTAAAAAGATGTAAATAAATTATTCAAGGAAATTCAGCTTGAAACAATTATGTATATTTGTTTTTCGGAATCATAAACAAGCCCTTGTACTGGGTGAATAATTACGAATCGGATTACTTTTCCGAATATAAGGAGATGAGTTCGTCCCGTGACCGGTGGAGGTGCATGTATTAGGTCATGATAAATTCCTAAATGCGTATGTAATGGATGATTTAGCAAAATGCAAATTTAATTTGTAACTATTTTAAGAATTTTTATAGAAAGTGAATATAAATAAAAAAGGAAGAAAGAAAAATAATAGATAGGTACATATGCTTTTAACTATATAACAGTTTACTATTATATTCCCTATTTAGTTCGAAACTTAAATAACTATAATCAAATTATTTTTTCGAATTTTTTAAAAAAAATTGCAAGCAAAATTTAAAACTGATGAAAAATTGCATTTTTTCTGCTTCACTATATTTATCTGTTGTATATTTCTTAGTAATGTCTCTCAGTTAATAGTGCCTGCCGTTTGACGAGTAAATGGATCCAATGCTTCTTGGAGGTGGTAATCGTCTTTTAACTCAGCATGACATAGATTCTAAAGGTGTTTTTAACCTTTGCTAAGTTCATTGAAATCAGTTTTCCAGGAAAATACTTCCTATTTTATTATACTTAACATTTGGTGAATGCTAACTTTTAAAACATTTTTCTCTACCTTCAAAGAAAGGAGGCGTAGAAACTTTCTCAAAGGAAAATTCGCTTAAATGACGCTAACAAACTGCTAATGGTGTTAGAAGTCTTAAAGCATTTCCGAAAAATGAAATGGGTCCGTTTGTTGCATTTGTTGTGGTACTGTGAAACCAAGAGTTTTAATATTCTTCCCATGAGGAAAACATGTTCAAAACCCATTGAACCTTATTCTTCAATCAAACATATATGTTCTTTTTGCGGACTATATTGAAATATTTACCGCAATTTCTTTGCTCATTGGCTAATCTTTTTGGCAGTCAAATTAGATAGCAATCATTTCTGAGGTGCCAGCTGAACTAACCTCTTGACGGTGTTTCCTCTTCTCAAGAAAAACCTGCGAAATCCTCCACTGCTGCCTTGTGAGTTCAGTTCCTCTTGCTCGGAAAATTGGCTTACTTTCATGAAATAAGAAATAAGAAGGGTCTGTGAAAATATTTCAATTTTGGTACAATTTTTATTTGTATGTTTGCAAGAAATCGTTGATTAAAAAAAGGTAAATGAGAAGCAAATGAAATCGTCAATAATAGATTCTTCTTTTGTAAAAAATCATTTGTCTTACGGATTATTCTGATTGCCTGAATATTAGATAACACGGATGCATTTTTTGATTGAATTGACATCGCGATAGGATGTTTTTATACTCGAAATTTCTTTCGTATTTGTATTTTTTTAAAGCTCAAAATCTACGTTTTGGCAACAATTTCAAACTTAAAACCTATTTGAGGATTTAAAAGATTTAATTCAAACCAACTTAATTAAATCTTTTCTGATAATTATGTTATCTTCGAGACAACTTTTTATCATCTCTTTAATTTTTGAGTCCCAAATTAGTAACCAGCACTCGAGGTAATGAAAAAATTTAAAAAATAATGATTTTAAGAATTATTCTCTGAGAATAGTGGAAAATAATGTTTGTAGTAGATAGCTTTTACTTTTGATCAATTTAAATGATAAAAAAATAGCTTTGAATTGAAAATGGGATGTCTGGATGAGCTGCTGTTCCTTTTGTCTCATTATTTCTGTTTTTCTATATAAATGTTTCTAAAAGTCTCCTTGCTCCAAGGAACGAAAATAATTCTTTGAAAAGGAAAGCAACGGTTACGATTTTCTTTCGGCACCAGTTAACGACCTGTCAAAGCGCACCATTGGGCTGCTCCAGTTTTCGTTCGCTGCAATCCTAGGAGCATCTTCTTGACACTCGAATCCGTCCGCTCACTTCCCTTTCCGGATCTGCGGATGCTCCCGTCCATCACGGTCGTTCTTCATTTCTCTCCGAGTGATATTTCCTCTTCGCGCGCCACTGCCTCCCAGTCACTTCTCACCTGCTCGTCACTTCCTCCTGCCTTCCGACCCCGTTCGCTTCGTCCTCCGGTCGAGAAGGCTCGCCAGCACATCGGCGAGCAAATGAGGCCCGGCGGAGTCAGCTTCGCGATCACGCGACGCTCGTTTTAAAACAAAGAAGGCGACGAGCGGGTGAAAAAAATGTAAAGAGTATTTACGTGCGAAAAACGGGGATGTTTCCTGAACACTGACAAACGCGAGTGACGCCATAACGCGTGAAAAACTGTTGGTAAGTGACGAATTTACATTAATCAGCGGTACAGATATGAAAATGATTTCAGATTTTGACTCAGCTTGTCTCTGAAAAGGGAATCGTGGCAATGGTATGCAGTTCAGGATGATAAAATCAATTGAAACATATTTTAATAAGGTGAAAACGAATCGAATCATTGCCTAATAAAAGCTTTTATTTTTTTAATGAAGAACCTTCGTCATGCCCTCAGATGATTCTGGGATTTGTTGCTAAGACGATTCTTCTTCCCTGTTTTCAGATAAAAGTAGAGAGTGAATTCATCGTCGTACAACAACGAAAAGGTCCAGGGCAGTGTCACTAACACAGTTCCGTCCACATTTGTTATTAAACTTCGAAGTTCAACAAATGGAACAGTAGAAGCAACAGCGAGAGAAGGTTCGATTAAAAGAAACCGTGTAACGGTTTCTGTAAGGACAAACCGATGAAGTTAGAAGCTGGAGTTCTTTGTTGCTTGAAGAGAAACTCGGTTGTTTAGCTGTATTAACGTACCCTTTTACGGTATTCTTGGGCTATTTCGGAATGCATTTCAAAACTTTAAATCGCGACCAGATGACGAGAGCGCCACCTGACCTGGCACACCCTTCCCTAGTCTCCGCACCGCTAAAAGGCAGGATGTTTGGCCTTGACCGATTTAGCGTGCTCCGAGACTGCTTTCGATTCAAAAAGTGCTCTTTGGTGGAATGGGGTGTCGAACTTGAAACCCTCTGGGTCTGAAGTTTTTGGAATTATGGAAAACATTTTTGGAATTATGTTTATCTGTCGCTCAGGGAACATTCAAACGGATACATAAATATTAACTAGACTAGAGGAATGAAATGTAGCGTGAGCATTTTAACAGCATAAATGCATTTCTGTATTAAATGTTCAGCGCTGGTGAGTCTTTGTGTCTCTATGCATTTCTGGGCAGTAGAATATAATGAGGTAGAGGTAAAAAATTCTGCTTATTGTTTCTTTTCTGTCATAAATTTAGATCTTTATTAATTTTCAGAAGCTATCTGTCCAACGATTAATTCTTTGCCGATTTATTTGCTCGTTCCTGTGCTAACTCGATGAATGAGTTGATTGCCTTTTCCTAGCTCGAGGGCCAATATTAATGAAGCCTTCTCTAACTCGTGTTAATTTAAAACAGATGAAAATTATTTATTAAAAAGGGTAAAGATGATGCAAAGTTAAAAGAACAAACAGCAATTAAATATTATGCATGGAATTAATGTCAAGTAAAAGCGGAAACACATTAATATGGTAAGATTCGATCATTTTATCTTTCCAATTCGGATATCCCTTCAGAAATACCTTGTTTTTAGAAAATGATACTTAGGACATTCACATGTGATATGCCGAATAGAAATTGTAGAACTACATCTTGAATAAATTGGGACTGTACCCGAAGGAGGTAAATACTTGTGAATCAAATAAGTACGACGGGGCGAATTCTTGTAACATGATACTCAATCCAAGGCTGAGTTTAGCTTATTTATATGAGCGTCCCACTTTTAAGAAACAATAGGGCTGTTTTGGAATGGGCCTAGGAATTTTGAAGGGTGGTCAGCTGGCGAGGAATCACTTGAGCTCGCGCGAAGTTCGACGGAACCCAATCAGCAAACGAAAAAGGCTGGGAATATGCGCTCGTCTCTCTTCTCTCTTGGACGGAATGAAAGAGAACTCGCTGCTGTGGAGAGATTCGAGTGCTGCCGTCGGCCGAATGTCCGTTTGTCCTTTGAGGAATCGGTGGGAGTTCTCGACAACCTGAGAAAACGCACTTTTATGGATACGAATCGCTTTACTGTATTAATATTTCTTACTCTTCCTTCCCATTTCATTTGCATTTCTTATTCTTTTTTTTATTTCATTCATATGTATAATTTCTATAAAAATTAATAAAATGCTGTGGATTTCGTGCTGCCTTACTGATCAAAAGATAATAAAACAGAACCTGACCATAAAAAAATTTTTTCAATGAAAAACGTGAAAGAAAATTGGCATTTTCAAAATAATCCGGGGAAGAAAAAAAATCAAAATTTGTAAGGCGATTAGCTCTTCCATCAAACTGCGAAGTGGGAGCCATTTAGGAAGCTTTAAAAATCGTTCCGGATTAAAGTGCGCAAAGAAATCCCCCGTCCCCTGAAATCAAATTCCAGCGATATATGGAGGTTTTTGTCAAGAAGATGGTAAAAAAGCTAAGGTTTTTCTTTTTGAATTTCTTATGTGAATCTGTAAGTTACATTTTATTTTTATTTTGAATAAAATAAGTTGTAAAAAAATTAAGTTAAATTATTTTTTAAAAAATTCATTAAAATAGTAATTTAATTTATTAAAACATTGGTATCATTAAAAGGATAATTTTTTCACCTACAATATAATGCAAAATTCAATTTTGTGCTGTAATATTTTCAGGAATTATAGCGGGAAACTTCAAAATGTTGCTTAATTTTTAATTAACAAAAAATCTAGTTAAAAATGCGAAAAAGTCGCTCCGAGCTACACATACTTGGCCTCCAAGATATACACGTGCCAAATTTGTTAGCTGTAAGTCGAACGGTCCGGCCTGCAGAGCTTCAGCACACATACACACACATAGTTTTATTATTAGATTACGGTTTCGTCAAAAGCGATCCTATGAACAGGTTTATGTTGATTTTGAACAGTGGACTGTATAGCTTCCAAAGTTATTTATAGAAAATACTGCAGTATTTGTTCGCATCGCTAACTCAATCATCAACATTTTTCGACATTCTGTTTAACGATGCGATGGCGGATTGTTCACTACTTCGGTCTCCCCCATTTTTTTTTCCGATTACATCCGAATATTTGCGACCGTGATTTCATAATACCCATTCTGCGAATAAATTCAATTATTTTCAAGGCAGAATAGGACGAGGGAAAGACTATAAAAAGCGTCACGGAAGTATTTTCTACGGCCGAATATAGGGTCGACTAGTTAAAAAAGAAACTATCCCGAGTTTCCACTTTAATCGGGATTCAGTCATTAATTTCTAAGCCTTTGAAAATAGACTCCGAATAAAGTTAAGAAATATATTCTATCGTTTGAGTTATAAAACGAATACAGGAAAACGGACGTGGTTTTTGTTTTACATCTACCGATTCAAAATATTCCTAAAAAACTAAAATTTTAAGTTTAAAAAGAATTCTGCACTAGTGTGATTGAAACTCATCTAGTTTTAATACCATTGACATCATCAGAACGATTTTAGATCCGATTAGAGATTTCATCAATCACTCTCGGGAAAATCCGCCAATGGAGACAACGCATTTCCCTGGGGAGTCTTTGATTGGCTTAAAATAAGGAAATTAAAAACTTCGTAAAGTGCTCGTTTTTCAGATAGGAATATTGTTTTAAAGTATCGAAAGTGTTTAAACAAATAAAAAGTAGCTCGCCACTTGTATCTCGCTTTTGAGATGAATTTCTAAATCAATAAATACCAAAAGTAAAACAGGGAAATTTTGTATTTCGTATTCAGTGCAGAAAATAATTTAACTATACATCTAAGGCCAGTTTTTACAAAGTCCGTCCTTTGCCTCATCAGATGACATTAAAAAATGAAATTGTTGCGGCGTGATCACTGTAGTTATTCGAAAGCTGGAATTTTCTTGAACTGCTATTGCGGACTCACTAGTTTTAATTGAGCAGCGGCTTATGTCCAAACCCTTTAGATGCCGCTCTTTTGCATTACGACTCTTAACAAAAGCGTAAAGAAAAAGCAGAAAGGAGCATTTCTCACTCCTGGGCGGATTTTTAAAAACTTGATTTTAAATTGAAATGAAAATTTTTAAAACTGAATAATGAAATGAGAATTTTTAAAACTGAAATGCACTTGACACAAATTTGCAAAACACTTATCATTTTTACTAACGGCGCCGTTTCCTCCTCTTTCTTTCTTTTCTCACTCTGCACAAATCAACAAAAAGAAGAAAGCACAAACATCCTAGATATTAAAAGAGCCTTTATTGAAATGACACATTTTCATTTACTGTAGATAAACAACTCGTTTGATAATTTTTTTATAACAATTTCACTCACCAGTTTTTATCATACCTAAGGAACAATAAAGTTTGTTTTGAATTTCATTTCGGCAATAAAAATCATAGTTACAAATTACGCTTTAAATTATTCTTGAAAAATTTACAAGGCGTCAAGAAAAAATTCAAACCGTTGTAAAATAAGCACCATAAAAAGTTCAATTTTTAAAAAATTTGAATATGGTTTTAAAAATTGGTAAAATTTGGGATTAATTTAAATTTAATTAAATTAATATCTTGAATCGTAATGAGGTGCTATGTACGTATCTTTGCAAGTTTCCGTCAGTTACTTTATAAAGCAAGAAGCTGGAAATTTAATTAGAATTTTAAAAAAGTCCCTATTTTGCGTAACCTTATTACGCTACAAGATAATTCCAAATTTATTAGTTCTCCTTCTGGTGGACGGGATTGTGTCACTTGCGCTCAGTCGCATTTGCACTCACTAATTAAAAAGTGTCTTTTGCGCTTACATGGTAGGTTTACTGGGATTTAATTACCTTTGGCGCGAATACTTGACGTGCAACTAGAGAACGCACGTTTCTCGCATCGATAAGAGAATGATTAAGTGAGATATTTAAGGAATACTTTTTCTTCGAAATATTCCCTTCTCTTCTCGCGGTAAAACTGATAAATTTTATTTGAGAACGCTAGATACATTTTTGCAAGTTCATTTTAGATTAGGGGTTAGGTTAAATTTAAAGGAAAAACGGAGAGTGAAAAATATATAAATCTAGATGATAGAATAAACCAAACAGTAGAAAAATATTCTTTTGACAAGGACTTAAACAACTGTCTTGTAACTCTTGCTAATTTAACAAAATTGCTGTAAAATTATTTTAAAACCAATGAATAATGGAATTTTATCTGAAAAAAATTTGTAAATAATAATAATAATTGACAAATAATTTTTAGTAATAAAATGGAAATGAAAAAAAATTAAGCAAGTGTAAACTTGAAGAAATAAAATGCTTTTAGTCAATACAAATAATTTTTCATATATTGGTTATTTGTTTTGCCTATATTAATCTTTCTACTTACCATCATTGGTTAAAATTGTATCTAAGCAGCGGTGCGATGGAGAATATTTTGTTGCATTTTAAAAACTGTTGAATTGAAATAATTTATTTGATTTGTGTTACATATTCGAATAATAGCATTTTCTTAATAAGCTATTTGCATATACTTTACTACAGGTTTTTTTTATTGATATATTGCATAACCACTTTACAATGTTGAAGCATCGCAAAGAAATTTTTGAAAAGCACATGTTCACTGCTGAGTAATTTTATCCAATTATCTTGAAGATGATAATAACAGAGGACGATGAAACTGAAAGCAAACACATTATCTTGGCATTTATTACTAACGCTTATTTGCTAATATATTTGACAGATATCATACTTCAAAAATTGTAAATTAATCAGCATAAAATTATGATATTCATTTCCTTGCAATTATAAATTGAAACAGCAGCTACGCCTTAAAAGAAATCCTTCTTAAAATAGTCAATGAATATTTCAGCTGCGGGAAAAGGCTCCTTATATAGAGACCACCAAATAAAGTGAATAATTACATAATAATTTATGTAAATTGAATAAAATTGTCTTCAACGGAAAATGAAACAAAGTTTGTTTTCCCTCATATAAATGTAAGGCAAGCAAATGTCCAAATTACCACCAATATTTGAAATTTTTAAAAATGAAAATGAAGTAATTATTACATTTTTAGCCTTTCCTTAGAGCTACTTGATTTGTGTGAATATTATATAATGCGAAGCTATAATTTATACTGAATATAGAAAAATCATTTAATATCCACTCTGATTGTAATATAGTCAAAAATAATTAAATAATCTTTTAAAAATTGTCCCTAAAAACTATAGATACATCAAATTTTAGAATAGCAAACCACTATAATAATTGTTAATTTGTCAAATATTTGTAATTTGGCTGAAAGGAATTTAAAATAATGTTTGAAAACTGGGCGTTAAAAACTATAGGTGTATAAAATGTTGTAGGCATAAAAGTATCCAAAATTTTGAATCTCCGCAGCTTTCATGTCATTTTATGTATTTTAATCTCGCTGGTACTCAACTTTTATGTTATTTTAGAAGAAATAAAATTGCATTAACATTTATCTAAATCAAATTCGCAATGAAAAAGAAATTTAAGAAAACAATGTGCATAAGTGGGTAAATTTGAATATGAGATTTTGCCAATTCTATATAATTTTCAGCAGATAAATAATAGATTTCAAGTTTTTTCTGCTTTTTATGCAATACATTAATATGCATAGTAATAATAATACATTAATATAATAATACTTTATAGTAAAAAACCTTTTATTTATTTCAACGCATATTTATATCAAATGTCCTTTTGAAAAAATATTATAAATCATGTGAATGTTATTTATAAAATCAATACTACTTTTATACAGAGAAATGTCTTATGATGCCTGATAGAGAATGCATATTTTACAAAACAAGTGATATAAAAAAAAGATTCAAACCAATTCTTTCTTAGGTTAACAAAGAAATTGTTTATTTTAGTTACTTTTTATTAAATAGTTATAATTAATGTGAATATGACAGAATCATAATATTAAACGCCAAAATAGAAAACAAATTTCTTGCCAAGTCCCTTTCTCTTTTCTGGATATGGTGTTCGAACGCG
>JAOUZG010001254.1:808162-819573 GCA_026289955.1 Argiope argentata | reverse complement strand
TATATATATATATATATATATATATATATATATATATATATATAACAGCCTTTGCAAATGTTTCGAAATATTTCTCCCATTTCGGAAACGAGAACTTCTTCGCTTCCATAACATATCTACCCCGCATCTGCAAATTCATATTTAATTATGATTCACTTCAGATTCACCCAGATGATTTTTTTTTCTTTGTATCTTTGCTTTCGAATGATTTAGAACTCAATTTTTGCCCTCCTACTTTTCTACTCAAACCCTTTCTATCCTTTGAAGCTGCCTGCCTGAAACTGAAGAGGCCGGCGGTAGGGATAACTGAAGACTTCGTGCTCTCTCCAGCAACACGGATCGTGCCGGCAGTATATTTACACTTAATAAAACAGAACGCAATCCAATCAATATTACTTTGATTTCTCCAAAAGGGATTCATTATTTTGTATTTTATATTTGTATTATTTATTACCGAACGGCAAAGTTTTAAAACGCCATAGACCAAAAATGCGTAATTTAAGATCATTGCAAGAACATAACTCAAAATTTATGTATTTTTGTATTGAAAATTGAACAAATTACAAATAAGTAACTCTATACATAAACAAAAGCTTCCCTTAAAAAAAATATGAAAGTTAATAGCTCTATCGCATATCAACTCATCATTCGACGATGCCTTTTGTGCAGTGTTACGGAGCTTCCTCTTCCTTTTTCGTTTTAAGCAAACGACACATTTCCCTCTCCAGATGCCTGTTGAAATTAAAATTTTCGGGGCGGAATATCTGTGCGTCAAACAAATTGGTGCGCGGGATCAAACCAAATGATCAGCCAAAGTGACCCAATGAATGGCCTTTCATTGTCTTCTTTCGTTATTTAGCAATGAGATTTGAAGTTTTTGCGAATGTTGTGAGGGTACGACAGAAATAATTTCCGAACAAACACGCAAAAAGACAGTAAACAGTCAAAGTTCCTCCAGGCCTACATGTGCTTCCATGGACCACATCGAAGGTTTTTGTTGGATGTATATGCACGTCCATAGAAGTCAAAAGGTTAAGTATAATTTTAAATACTTTTAGGAAGGAAATATTTTGGAGTATGTGATTGAGACTTCAGTTTCCCGATCTAAAATGTTGTCATGAATATGATTGAAAAAAATTACACTCTTTCCCCATTAAAACACACACACACTTTTTAAAATATCAACAATTTTATGAGTTCAATATTCGTTTTGAATTTTACTCTTAAAAACTGTGCAATTAGATAAATTCGTTTGTAGAGAAACGAAATATTGTTTTATTGCCTGCGCACATGACTGCACACTTTGAAGTGCGTTTACCTTATGACAAGGGCGGCGGTAGCCTGATGCTAAGGTCTTTTCTTTAGAACCCAAGGGTTTCAGATTCGAGACTCGATTCTACTGAAGAACAGTCTTGTAAGAGGCTCTGGTACACGTTGAATTCGGCGGGGTCAAACGTCTCCCCCCCCGTGTGATGTGGAATATGGGAGAGAGGGTGGCAGCTCTGGTGCCGTCCTAACCATCTAACCACTGTTCAAAACTGTGAAGTCGTTCACAGAATAGCCTAAACGTTATTTTAAACATGTGGTTCATGTAAGTACCTTATGGAAGAAAAAAAAATACAAATGAAAGCCTCGTTTGCTACATTCCAGACTACCTCGTTATCTAAGAAGCACAGTACAATTATCGCCACTATACCAAATAATAATAATTATTATTAGTTGATATCTTTTTTATTTCAATTAATAAAAGATTGCTAACGGACAGAAACATTTTCCAATATTGTCGTCTTTATTGCTACAACTTATCCCAGTTATTACAAATTTTGTAACTAACTTGTTTTTACAAAAATATGTATTATGCTGAAATCATTAAAATTGCCGAGTGTTTCTTTTTTGCATATGATAAATGTTATGTGTTATGTACTTACTTATTTATTTTGTAATGCACTTTTTTATTTATTTTTGAGATCATCTTAATGACCCGATTTTATAATTGTATCACATATTTTATATACATATATATTTTGCTTTCATTCATCCACTAACACTCCTCTATCTTGTGAAGAGATCCTTTTTTACGGAAGTAAAAAGAAAAAAAAGCGAAAGCAAATATGTTGATATATTTTTGAATAATCCGATTAAAATAACTACCTTCGTCTCAAAGATTCGTGCCGCGCTCTATTTGTTACAGTTTCTAGAACAGGTTTTTAAAAACAGCCCTCCTATAAATAACGTCTAATTATGAATGTCGTAAAATGGCAGGAGCAATCGAATATCCATCAACAAAGCGCAGGGGGAAGGCTTCAGACAGACAGCAGAACACGCCCAACATGGCTTTTTTTATTTATTTATTTTGCAAAGAGCCGACTTGATGTAAGCTGAGATTAATTTTTTCTTAAATCGAAGTTACATTTTAACCAACAGACCACTTGAATTGAGACACGTTCAGAAGAGGCGCACAGCTTTCTACTAAAAATACATTTCGTATAGAATAAGCTTAACAAAGGAAATTGAGAAACGGCCTCTGAAATAAATAAAATCCTCATGAATGGCTGTGAAATTGCATAGATTTGTTTATTCAAAATGCCACTAAATGCATTTTTCCTTCAGACTTCCTTCAATGCCAGAGATTTCAAACAAACGTGAGTGTTCTCCTCTCAACTTTCTTGTGCATTCACGCAATGGGGCGAGTCGTAATACTTTGACAAATTAAATAAGTGTTTAAATTTTGGACGTCTTACTTTTCGTGTCGGCGAGAAAAATACTACCCGAATTTCACATTAGCCTGCGCTTTTGACTGATTATGTTCGCATACATTCAGAAATTTTGTTGCAGTTACAGTGATTTCAAGACCGGATCTAATATCGCTCATTTAATTTCGTTATATTGTGTCCGTATAAAAGAAGAAATACGGAGAAAAATTCTATCGGAATATTTCATTTAATATTTGAGTGTGAATGTACACGTTTAGTATAAAAGTTGAATATATATCCGTGACTTGTCGCTTTTTGAGTTATTCAATTTACAAGCCTTCCAAGTCTGCCGAGAAAATATTTTTTAAGCAGAAAAACCTTTCGGCATTAATATGTTTGTTGTTATTTTTAAAATGTCCGAATCATCTGAACTTCAGCATGTTATTAGAATTAAGGTAAATGCAACATTCTTCTTCGTGGACAGCAAAGGACTCTTTTCGTAAGTTCCAGTTTCTTGCTACTGCAATAAAAACCAAAATATTGACTCCAACTCAAAATTGCTTAAAGTGGCCATCCATCTTTAGAGTGTGGTGATTGTTGTAGAAGCCAATTAATATCCTTCAAGCTGAAGTGTCCCTTTTGCTTGATCGGTATGATACTCGGCTACTAACCATTAGATTGGGAGTTCGGGCCTAGCGCTATCCGCTAAAATCCACCTACAAGATATAAAATTCTTCTATGCGTGTGTATGTGACTGAACTCCTCCTAAACGGCTGGACCGATTTGGATGAAATTTTTTGTGTGTGTTTATGTGGATTAGTGTGTTATGTGTTTAAGTGGATTGGAGAATGGTTTAGATTCGCAATTCGATTCCATTGCAAAAAGTAGAATTTTAATTATTAATTAAAAACTAATTTTCCCACCAAAAAAATCTTTTCATTTCCCCATCTCCAAATGAATAAGGCTTCAGTTCCCCTCCCCAACGCTACAAGGTTAGGCTTAACACGTTTTCAATCGATTATTTCAAACGATTCTGTTTATTTTCTTAATGTTTGATGTATTTAAAATTAAACATCTTTAATTAATCAATATTTTAGATTCCTTCTGAGGTACTAATGAATTAAAATAAAACAGAATAAAGGAAATTAAAAATTTCCGATCTTTTTTAGCGTTTTCCCAACTGGTGCAGAAAATTAAAGCATTTGCTTGGCCTTAACTGGTGTTGGAAATCTACGTATGTGTATTGTGTTGACAAATGTATTTAAACGGATACGGAATTGAATTTAATTAATTAGTTTGGTGTTTGGTTTTATTTCCGATACACACTGTAAATAAATTGCTTTTAGATTATATTCTGTGTATTTTCTGTAGGCAGTTCTAGGTCACATTTTCTACAAGGTTACTGGTTGTCTGCCTAGAAACACTAAAGCAGACTACAGTGCCCTTTTTTTTACACATCTTTTGAGGTATTCCTATAGCTTTCTGCTTTATAATTTGTTCAAATTCGTCACAGTTTGTTCGGGATTATGGGATTCATTGACGCTCGCATTATGGTTTGAGTGACACTGTTGTCTGTCTCAGTATTGCTAGGCAGACAATCAGTAACGAGGTAGAAAATGTGACCTAGAACTGCCTACAGAAAGCCTACTATAGTTGTGTGCTATTATTATCAAATAATAGCACACATGTTAATTATATATATATTATATATTTTTTATATAATAACATATATAAAATATATGTGTTATTATATATTTTTTGTATATGCTTATCCTTTTAAGTACATTATTTTTTTAAGTATCATCTCCCCCCTCCCACGGAAATGAGATTAGGCTTAATATGTTTTCGACGGATTACTTCAAACGTGTCCATAAAGTTTAAATGCTCAGCGATACTGCTTTCAGTACTCGTGTTTAAAAAAATGTTTTGTTTCAGTAAAAAAGGCAAAATTAATTGCAGTGTAAACATTTCCATTTTAATTTAAAGAATAAATTCCGCGGGAGATAACAGAAAAATGGAGAGAGAGATGTGAAGTTGTGGCTGAAGGTCTTTATAATATTATAGGTAAATTGTATGTCTATTCTAATTTGAAGCTTTAAAATATTTTGATGAAGAATCCTTTAAAATGGGAGTTACACCAACTATTTAATTATTATAATTTTAAGGAGCATTCAAATTGGCGAATCGGCTCGTTTCCAAAGGCGGCTAGCATAAGCGTGTATGTAAACTAGTATATGAATGTAAAACGCTAACGCCCGTAGCACAGAAATCGAGTTAATTACTCATTTTTGAATGGTAGCAGTTAAATATGAACAAGATACCATGCGAATTTTAGACCGCTTTATTCATCGAACATTCTTACAGTGCACTGAATAAAATGCTTCACTAGGCTTATTAATGGAACTGTGAAATATCACCAGAAATGTTCTGAAGATGGTTCGCCATGCAACCGAAGTGGACATTCAGTCGGGGAAAGAAATGAAGAAATAGGTTTCAAACGAAACATTCGATCGAGTGCCAATGCAGGCTCAACCATTGTCATGGTGGTGATAGGGGTAAGACATAAGGATAATACAGTTTTACGCCAAGCGCATCAAAATAGTACCGATCGTCCAAAAACTCTTTAAAAGTTGGAAATACTGGGAACCAGAAATAACAGAAAACAAACGACTTTTAAAGTTTCAACCAAAAATTGTCACGATTCTATTTGGCTAGAAATAACTCGAATTTTTTTTTCACCTTTGGCGCCCTTATGTCTAGCCGTAATATCTCAGTCTTATCTTCGGAAATAAACACTCATATCTTCCAAAGCAATAACCTTATAAGAATTGCTTTTTATTTATCTTAAGATTTAAAAAACTACTTTTGAATGACATAAATTTCATTTTCGTACTGTTTTTCATTTAATTTTATTAATATTTTTAATTTTCTTTTATGCACTATCTGAAACAATTCTTTTACGGGATTCAAACTCTTCATTTAAACATTGAAACACACATTTTTGTCAATCATTCAATCAGTAACAGAATTTCCATTTCCGCTTTCATTTCGTAACACATACAATTTGTAAATTCAGTAAACTGTTGTAATTGATATTCAAGTGTTTTTGTCGCATTAAATAAATATGTGAAATGTTTTTAAAAAAAATATATAGCCCATATTCATAGCTGAACGGCCTAATAAGTTAATAATCTGGACGAAAAACTGATCTGCAAAGCGGCTAGTATCCCCCTCTCTGCATGTATGCATCTACGTATGTGTGTATCAGTAATACACTTTCCTCAAATTTTCTCAGAAATACATCATTTATATGTTGTAGAATATTCAATTCTCCCTCTTTTATCCCAATTCCATTTATTTCTGTTTTGGTTCTAATAATTCCATTATTTCTGTTTTGACTAATACGAAAGCCAACAAATATTTTTCAATTTTACGTGCTTGAATGCATTGGGAATGTCGTCGTTGTTTTAAAGATTTACCGAGGCTATGTAAAAAAAAAGTGCTAAATTATGAAAAGAAAGGTTTATTTCAATATCATTTGAATGTATGGAACAATTTGCAAATAAATAGGAAACATCACCCAGAAACAAATATTTTCCGTCATTAAATTTCGATTCGCCGAAAAGGAGAGCCATTTTTACACGCTTTGTGCGG
Source organism: Argiope argentata (assembly GCA_026289955.1). NCBI lineage: Eukaryota > Metazoa > Arthropoda > Arachnida > Araneae > Araneidae > Argiope > Argiope argentata. The sequence continues at coordinate 813,226 of JAOUZG010001254.1, read as the reverse complement.
GCGATTCTCCTTCTCCGAGATGCTTTCAGCCGAACGGTTGCCGCCGCCTTGAACTTCTTGCGCACCGGACGACGTGCGCATTCTAAGCGTTCTCGTCCGGCGAAGAACGCTGGCGAAAAATACATTTTCACAAAAAATGCCAATGTCCACTGCGAAGTCCGAAGTCGCCAGGCATAAATAATGTTGACAATATACAAAGCATGATCCGTATTGGAGCCATTCCAGTATGAGAGGGGAAGAAGGGGGGGGGACTTGTTATTTTCGAGCTTCGGCCGTTCCGTCTGTCTCGAAATGGGTCATCAGATAAATGAATCCTTTGTCAGGAACAATGGAGGAGGCGCGTGCAGAAACCGTTTTCCGCGATGGAACACGAATCTAAATCGGGCAGAATCAGATTTGGAGGATCATCTACTTGCACCGATTGAAGGAAAAGCGAAGAGAATTTCCTGCTTTCCTCTGACCTTTAACAGCCTTCTCGAGCCTTTTGGTTTTGACCTAGAAAGAAATGAATTTCGTGCTAACAGGTGGCCGCTGTCCCTTCCCTCTTCGAGGTTACCTTAGAGAGGATTGTCATTCTTTCAGAACCACAGTTGTTAAGAGATAGCCGTTAAAGATGACTCATTGTATCTTGTCAGACCAAAATATCTGATATCATTAGTCATGTGAGGACAAGGATGGGGAGGGAGGGGGAGATGGATTGAATTAGAGACACGAACAGTTCCATATTGTCTTGACACTAAAACAAGATTTTCTCTTTTTTCAATTACACATTTAAAGATTCTTCAAATTATTCTGACGGCTCAACGTATTTGATAATTAAGTGCTTCACTTTTCACAGAATGCCAGTCTCTGATGCGCCTCACTAAACATCTGCGATTTAAGTAATGGCGTGCCGAAATGTGAAATCGATTCCACAGTTTCTTCTCAATCCGCGCGTCTTAACTACTTTGTTGAAAAAACAATCATTCGTCTTTGTGAAATGAATATCAAATAAAATGCTTTCGGTGTTAATGCACTCAGTTTGAAAACATTAAACATAGTTTTCAGGCGAGGTCAGGAATTTTTTTTTTTTACTTGATACACTTAGATATTTGTAAAAAAATCACTCTGCCTTCTTAGTCTGTAAAAGTGATTTTACAATACCAAACGTAAAAATGCACTATAGGAAATAAAGAATTAAGTAAGAGTAAGAATGTATATTTTAACGATATCGAGCAATTTCGTAAACGAAAAGACGATTAGACTTTTACCAAAGAAACATTGGATCATGTATACTGATTCACAAAGTTCAATTGAAGCCCTTTTGAACTCATCCAGACAAAGCCATCCTTTGGTGCATAGTACAGTAAAATTATATTTTAAACTGCTAGATCGTAATTTTAACATTATATTTTGTTAGATCCCTGAACGCATTGGTATCCCTGAGAAATATCAAGCTGATGTTGCTGCAAAAGCAGCTAGTTCAAATGAAGAAATGTTTGTTCCGTTTCAAGATTTTAAAGCAATGTGACCCTCCATCTATGGAAACATACCTGGGGCTTGCAGCTTGATGATAAGTTACATTCTGTTCAGCCATCTAGTTCTGAATTGAAGGTCGACTCTCTCAGCCGCAGATGGAGTGTCCAGTTAACAAGACTTCGCATAGGCCAAATTTACAGTGGGCAAAAAAAAGTTTCCGTACGGTCACTAAATTTAAGAATAAAATAGCATAATTTGTAAAGTATTGCATTTTTTCTTTAAATATTCTCTATATGTGTTTAGTATCAGTCCATAGAAAGAGATTTTTATAAATTTTCATTTTTATAAAACAAGACAAGCATATTATTTGCAATATCTAAGGTAAATTGAAAATTGCAGTGCAAAAAAAAGTTTCCGTACGCGTTATGCAAATTCTTTCTCACGTGTTTTGAAAACAGGCCCGCAGTAAATCTTTGATGTTAGAAAGTTAATCACTGATAAGAAAACAGTTTTGTAAACAACATTTCGACAAGTTGGTTCTTGATCGTCTCCAAATGGAAATTCCCAGATCTTTTCGGAAATTAGTGATTAAATTGCGAAAAGTTGGATTGTCCATGAAAAGGATTAGCGAAATGAATAAGAAATCGAAGTCTACTGGGCAATATATCATTGAAGGATATCGTAAACTTCATCCACTTGAGGATAGAGATCGATCCGGGAGGCCGTCCGAATTAAATCGAGTGCATAAAAGAAACATCATTCCCCAAGTTCAAGTGAATCCACGAATTAGTGCACCGCAGTTGGCAGCTGATTTAATGGATAGTTAAAAACATTCAAGTCTCAACTCAAACCGTGAGAAATGTCATTAAAAAAAGTGGTTATCATGGACGTGCTGCCCGGAAGAAACCCCATTTCAGTTAGTGCAACAGGAAAAAACGCCCCGAGTTTGCAAAGAAGCATGTGAGCAAGCCATTATCTTTTGGGGAATCCATTCTTTTTAGCGATGAATCAAAATTTAACATTCATGTATCAGATGGCCGAGTTATGGTGTGGAGAAAACCAAACGGACAAATGCGAACTAAGAATTTATGCGGAACTGTGAGGCGCGGTGGTGGGGGTGTACGAGTGCATCTGTAGTTGGAAATGTGCAATTCATCGAGGGAAATATGGATCGATATGGATATCTGGATGCTCTTAAACAAAATGTGTTATCCAGCGCAGAGAAATTATATCGTGGAACTGTATTTATTTTTCAACAGGACAACGAACCTAAACACACCTTTAAGATTTGCCAAGAGTGGTGCCTTTACCATCTTAAACAACAACTTCATAGCCCTCCCCAGTCACCCGATTTAAACCACATCGAACATTTTGAGGGAAGAAATTGGCCGACAACAACTGAAAAAATATGACATAAAAAACAAAGTTGCACTCAAAAGTGCCATTAGTAGCATTTGATGTAATATTTCTCCAGAAACAAAACAAAAAAACTTGTAGGGGTAATTCCACAACGTCTAAGAGAGGTGATAAAGGCCACTGATCATTAAATACATTTTTGTTAAATGCATATTGCATTTTTGTAAACTTTTATCGCGTGCTAGGGAACCGTTCGGAGACTTTTTTGTTTCATGTTTACGGCATCTTTTTGAGTTATAAGATTTATATTTCAATTTTGTCAGTATTATCATCCTTTTAATATGAATAAATATTAAATAATATTAGTTTTAACTAATTTTTCATTTTTAACATTATGAATTTTGAGTGACAAATTAAACTTTGATTTGCATTCGCATCTGCGTTCGGAGACTTTTTTTTCACCCACTGTATTTTGCTCACAATTATTTACTCCATTCGGACACAGCTCCAACTTATTCAAAATGTAGCACCGCTGTGCATCGTAACTTCTGTCCGGCATATCACATGTGAATGCCTCAAGTTTTCTGAGAATGAAATACTTCTGGCTATCCCAATTCGAAAGATGTAATTGGAGGACCCTACCGTATTAATGTGTTTTCATTTTTACTTGACGTCACATTCCGTGCATAATAGTTAATTTTTACTTTTTACTTTACATCTCCTTACCTATCTTAATGAGTAATTTTTCTTGTATTTTAAGTTAACACGCGTTTGGTGCAGCTTGGTCAGTACTGGCTCTTGCGCCTGAAAAAAAATTCAATCAAACATTAAACAAACAACAACGACAGCAAAATCGGCCATCGCCTTTGAATTTTCACCTTGCATTCACAACTTGAAACATTTCTGATATCGCGATTTTCGCCACTCTGAATACTCATAAAACAAAAGCGAGAAGATTTTTAACCAGACTAGTTGTACGGAGAAACTTTGGTGATATGAAGCCCTCCCAAGGCATAAATTTGATTAATTAGTAAGTAAACGAATGAATGGAAAGCAGATTTTATGCTAGAAGAGCTTTTTTCTCACATCAAAAATGAATGAGTGTCTGTGTGTTGCCCCCTTCAGGCTAGATCGTTCGACCTTGAGTTATTGAATTCGGCACATACATACTTTGAAGGCTGAAAATTTGCTTTCAAGGGAGATTCATTTTTTAAAATTTTTATTAATTAAAAATTAAAGGAAATTTTAGATTTTTCCAATATTAACATCCGAAAATATTTCGGTACAAAATTTATTCTTACAGTGTCAACAATTTTTTAAAGATATAAATTAAACTGCCAATAGTTTTAAAATTTTCTAAGCTAAACTGAACTCTTGAATTGCAAATTGAATCGCCCCAAATCTCATGGATATGAAATGGAGGCCAAAACTGAAATATCACCACATGGTCACCATATAACATTAGCAGTAATATAAACAATGAAACGGAACTCAGGCATCGGTTCAGATGGAGTTAAGTTTAACTTTGACCAAATAGCCTAAAGTACTGTTAGTAGGATGCCAGATAGGAAAATCAGAAAGTAATCAGTAGAAACTTTTTGGGAAGTCTGTGACTGGAGTACCTCAAATCTTTTTAATGGAAGAAAGATGATTAAAACAGTATCTTGTGCAATTTAATCAATATCTTGCGCTTTCATCATTCAAGTCAAGTGACATGTATGCGTAAACATTGGGTTTTTCTAATTATTTATTTTAGTGATTTTAAAAATTTTATTTTGTGTCTGATTAAATTATAATTAAAGCCAAAAGGAAATTCTTTGAATGTATTATTCTGTCCAGTAGTGTATTTGTCCCTTTTGTAAAGGCTGATTTCTGTCAAAACAACAAATATTAAGAAAAGTAGTTAAGAGAAATGAAATTGTCTTGAAACAGTTGAAATTCCTTTCGGAAAGAGAATGTTTTGGTATTCCTTTTCTAAATTATTTGCATTAAAAAAAGAAGATTTGAAATTGTTTTGATAATACAGTAGTCCATTTGAAAAATTCACTGTCACTAAAAATTCTTTGAATTTGTTTTACTGGATTTTAATTGTATATGAAAGCACAATTCATTAGCAAGCATTTTAAAAATTCTGGAAATGAAAATGTTGTTCTAGAAAACAAAATGGCCGGAAACGGGGAGAGGGAGGAAGCCAGAAATAAGTAGTTTCCTTCTCTGGCTGAAAATTCTTTATTAAAATAGTTTACTGCA
>JAOUZG010001254.1:760242-782985 GCA_026289955.1 Argiope argentata | reverse complement strand
CTTCAGGCCGGATTCATTGTATTATTATTATCTCTACTTTTGTTTTTTAATTTTTTTTTTTTTTTGCCAATTTTGGTTCTACTTGTAACTATTTTTGGGGCTTCGGTGAAAGATGCATTTTGTGTAACTCTTACAGCTGGATTTCTCTTTCACGAATCCAACGTAGACAGAATTTAGAGTAAAGTGGATGGTTTCCACTGCAATTAATGCACCTTGGAGAGGATGTGGAACATGTTTTACTATCATGGACAATTTCAGAGCATTGAGCGTTTGGCTGCTTACCTCGGCAATTATGAACGGCGTGACTAAGTTTTTGACATTTCTAGCAACGTAACGGTTTGGAATAAAGGGATGAACTGGACAATTGTAATATGCAATTTTGACAGATTTGGGCAAGACAGGTTAATTAAATGTTAACTTAAGATGCATTGTCCGGAGAAGTTTCCCGTCTTGTTTAATTTTAATTCCTTCAACTGCTCAAACATTTTGAAATTTTAAAGCTTCTGAAATAGAAGATTCTGAATCGTTTTGCAAATCTCTTTGAGAGACAATTCCACGAGAAGTGTTGAGTGAGTTATGTGGACAGACTGATACTTCATGATTTCCAATGTTTTTTAATTGCATAATTTATTAGCCTGCTCTGCAGATGAAACCTCAACAAGGTCACCGGAAAAGCGTTTCTTAATATATTTTTATCCTAATACCTTTTTTCTTAATAGCTTCACTAATAATGCTAACAATTGTTTTGTGAATGAAGTTTGGAGACATTGTTTTCATATTAACAGAAAGAGATTTAACAATAAAAAAACGAGAAGAATCGAGACGTTGACACTGAGATAAAGGACCAATGCAAAGGGAACAAAAATTCGGTCCCGGTGGCACCGCCCACCATCGAGTCCAACAAGGAGGGGCAGTAGCCGGTTCTGGGCATCCCAGCCCAGCTGGTGCTGATAGTACCCACCTTGATGCTGGCCAGTACCTATACGCCAAGGGCCACTTCCGGGAACTTTGACCACCCTTAACGCCAAGCCCTGGAAGTTGACCACTTTTGCTTGATCCCCTTGAGCTCATTAGCCATATGGCTAAAATACCACCATATTGATACATCAGGGATATAAATGCACCTCCCTTCTTAAGGACCGCTAGCATGGCCAACACGTGGGAACTTTGGCTGTCCATGAAAAACAAGAAGCAAACAGAGCGGTGACAGCTTCTCATGGAGAACTCCGATACTTGCCGTGGAGGGATGGAAGAATCAGGCCGACAGTAGAAAGCATAAAGGAGCGTAAACAGGAAGTGAGTAAAGATCCCTGGGAACTTCGGGAATGGGACACCCTTACTCACTAAATTAGAAGAGCCCCTGAGGTTTTCCCAATGGGTGTAATGTTTAAATGCCTTTGTAAAATTTCCCATTTGTTTGTAGAAGAAGAAATTAAGCAGTATAAACGTTGGGAAATAAAAATAAAGCAGTAGTGTATATATTATTTATTTACAGCAATATATACTACTGCAAATAAATAATATATATATACTGTTGCAAATTAATTTTTGACATGCTGCAATACAAAATTCAATATATCACAAATTAATGATTTAAAAGAAAGTTCATAAGCAAGACACATAAATTGCATGAAGGTTTACATCAAATATTCTAGATTGCACACCTTTATATTTCCCTTTTATGTTGCTACCATTGTCGTATACAATCTGTAATATCTAAATAAAGCTAATTTAATATTTGCAAAAGCGCTTTTGCTGGCCTTTCTCTGGTCACAGCACTTACTTCAATAAACCCTATGAATGATTAATTTATACTTAATCTTTTTTCTTCAAAATTTATATAGCTAAAAAAGATTGAAATTTGTTTTTATGAGAAATATCAGAAGTAGAATCTATCTGGATACAGTAATATGTGGCCACTTTCGTTCTTTTTTTAAAATTTTTATCAAGAACTTCATTTCTTAACGTAGGAATGATTTGTATTTGTGATGTATGCGCTAAATCCTGCTCAATTCTATTTTTAAAATTTTATATTCTGTTCATATGATTCATTAGAACAAAGTCATATTTACTTAATAACTTGATTAAACTTTAAGAGTTTCCATTATTAGGCGTTTCTATTATTGCTAGGTTTAACCAAAATGGAAGATTATTTCATGATAAAAATAAAATCATATCTTCAATTCTTCAAGTCTTTCTGTTTCCTTATTTACAATAACTTGATTCATTTTATCAACGGTCGAACATAAATCTGGTCGTTTCAATAATTCTTTCCACGATATAAATGAATTAAGAGACAAACAGAACATTCATGATCTTGAATTTAAGTAATTAGAGGAAAATAGTCTTTCTACAACATTCTCAGCAAAAATTCCTTTGTGTTGTAAAGGTCTGTTTCCAATAATATTTTTTTTAACTAATCAGTTATAAAGCCTGGTCATAAACCCGCATCACTTATATGCACTTAACTACTTTCGTGGTCATTTTCGTCATTATTTTCTGATTTAATCACATAACTATCAACATACGCTTCTTCAAAGATTTTCAGAGTTTCATGACTTTCATTGCTAGATTGTGTAGCTAACGCAGACCTTTCTTCGTCAATTAAATTTTGAATCGTAACTTCTGAAGTCGAAGTCATTTCATTGCCAGAATTACTTCGTAGACAAGAAGGCAGATCTACTCCCGAATATTTAAAATATACGTTTTCTTCTTTTATCTTATTTGAAACCGAACATTGACAACCAGAGGCACCCTTCTTTGGCAAGAACATGATTCCATTTAACGATATTAAAAATTTTATAGGATTAATTATCAAAGTAACGTATGCAATTGAGCCTAGTAGGTGAGGGAAATAATCGTTCTTTATGTTTATAATATGTTTCACGCTAGCACTAAACTGTAATATATCAATAAACTTCGTATATTTCGAAACCCATCGATTGTTCCAGTAAAATTTCTTTCCATCCCGCTATTACCATTCAGAACATTTCTTTAGTTCTTGATCAGGTTGGGGAGCCCTCAATAATGGGTCCCCAGTGCATAGCATCCGCTACCCTTCCTAGATGAAAGGCCCCCGTGTGGGAAATGTAAGGCCATTTATCGCTTTTCTGAATTCACGACGAATACGAAGTGTCGGGAGACGGTGCACCACTCCAACTGCCTTTTTGTCCAATTCGAAAGTATTCGGGTGATCAAGGAGAGCTTTTTGAACACAAGTCCTCCGACTTACAATCCTGCATCTAGTCGTGGGGAGTTCTTCGGGACAATCTGCTTACTGAGAGAGCGCGCAGAATAGGATCGAGTCGAAATCTTTGCTCAGTTGTTGACATGTGTTTGATGTAAATGAAAAGCACACTGACGACTAGGGGTTAAACACAGTTTTGCATTTGCAGTGTGCACTTCTTGTTATTTAATGCCCCTTTCTCTTCTGCTGTTCGAAATACGAACTATTACTGTTCAATGCAAACTTCTTTTTCGCTTGATTCGTATAATGTATAAATCAAAGTTCAAAGGCATCCGTCAACCAGAACAAAATTTCGATATGTCTACATAGAGCAATTTAAATTATGATCACCCTGACCGTTTAGTTTTGAAATCAATGCAATAATTATGGGGAAAAGATTAAAAACAACCATTGTAATCACATCTAAAATATTTGTTGTTGTTGTTCGTACCTTACGAACCGATTGCGATGAAACGTGGTCGACTCACTGCTTGCACTTTCGCGAAGGTTTTATTTTAAAACTTTCGAACTCGGCAAAAGACAAACATAAAACAGTAAACGTCGCATGTCATTCGGAGTGAATCGTTACTATTAAAGTTATTATAATCTATGCCAATCATAATGAGTGAAATAAAACTGAAAGCATTTAGTGAAAGCGCTAATTTTTTTCTTCTCTATAATGAATTAACATCTTCACAAGATACGGTCATTCAGCGTGCACATTATTTTGTCTGCGGCAAATCGCTCATATTATTCAGAGTTTATCTCACGCGTACAAAATAGAGTCATTATTATCGATGTGGATCAAATTAAGTTACATGTAACGGACATTTTCCAGTGCAAACAGTAATTTTTCTGTTTAGTCAATGAATTGGCGTACGATATTTAGATTATACAAACATATATAGGGTTGATTGCTTCGATAAAAAAAAATATGTTCCCAAACGTTCGTCATTTAGTATTCTGTCAGTGCAGCATTTAGAAACAAGCCAGCTCGAGCTTCTAAAACAAACGAGGAATAAGGAAAAAAAATTAATGTGCGGCAAGAAGTGAAGCAACTGTTCTTTACGGAATGATGATTAAAGATGTATCCACTCCACGTATTCTTATTATTCCCACCGACAAGCCTTTTGATTTCAAACGTCGAATGGGGATCTCAAAACGCCATTAGTGAGATTCCCGTTCGAATTGCATTCTTGATAACCACCAGCAAAGTGCAAGTTCAACCACTTCAAGTGTGAGGATTGAACCTAGAAAATGATTGATTCCCGCATGGTCAACTGTATATTGGATGCTTACAATTCGGACAACCAATAAATCTGTTTTTGCTGAAGACGGGAAACAAACAAATATTGTCTATCTTAAAGTTTTTGAATGATAAAGTATATATTTAGATACTTTTCCTCAACATATTATTCAATTTCAATAAATCCATTAATTGTTAGTAAGAAAATTTATATCCTTCTTTCTATCACTTTCACTCAAACAAGACGGATGTTTTAAATTTCAAACGATATTTCCAAACTTATTTCTTTCGAGGCAGAAACGCACCATGCACTATAGAAGAAAATGTAAATAATATATACTAAGGAAAGTCAAAATAATGAAAATAAGCAACGTGGCTAGAAAGAAACTAAATTGAACATACGTCTAAACTTACTTTTTTATTTTTGAAATGCAGCATACAATTATATACTCATTCGTAATCAAATCAAAGCTCACGTGACCCTCTTAACGCTTTGTTAACTTTTTAAAGAATTCGGGCTCACAAGATGAAATATTTTTCTAAATAATCTAGATGAACTTTTGGGAAGCTTCCGATTATTAAGGCAGGTGGAATAGCTGTTTGGAATCGCCCTTCTCACAAGGAAGCCGGATTTGTAATAGTTTCAGCTATGCAAGAATACCATCAATGCATTAATATTTAAAGAAAGCAATTTTTTCATATTCATTTCAATTTTTTCATTTCATATTAATTATAATTCAGCTTATTGATTATGTGCAAAAATTTTAAGCATATTTTTTCAAAAATTTTACACGTTATAATTAATTGAAAATTTCAGCAAAAAATTAAATAGTCAACATACTATTCCAAACATTAACAATACACTGAAAAGAGCTACTATTTATCTATATTTCAAAAGTTCCGAAGCAAGTTGATTAAGAAATATAATCAATTTTGTAAATTAATACTCAATGCATTTTTTATACAGAATAGATTGAAAAGTGCAAGATGCAAGCCACTGGAATTGTAAAGTATTCTAAATCCCTACCAAGTTTATTAAAAAATTATTTGCAAAAAATGCAAAAATAAAATGTTTATATTACAATGTCTAAGCTTTAAAAGAGCTAAATTCATAATAATACCCATCTTTTAGAAATGTATTAAATTTTAATTAATTCTCGCCTTTCAAAATAATTGCAATGTTTTCGAATAATCATACTGTTTAATACAGTCCCCCTGCAAGACCTGAAATTACCATTTCAAGGGAAAAAGTGAAATAAAATTGTGATGCAGTCTTTCAAGGGTTGAGATGAGTGTAAAACCACAAAATAACTACTTTCTGCTTACCGCGGATTGGAAAGATAACCCATCAGAAAGACCATTTCGAACGTACGTGGATAAAATCAGAGGAAAGCATTCTCGGAATTTTTTTCTTTCAGGGTCCGCATTGATGAAAACGTTTCGGAGTTGGGTACACGAAATCTTAAGGTTGAAGAAAAATACTTCTCAATTTTGACAGGACATAAAATTTGTTTTTGTTCAATAATATTTTCGGAAGTTGTTGCCAAAAAACGTCAAAATTCGGCTTAATTTTTATTAAATTAGAGTTTTGAAGGGAAAAAAAATCCCTTTGGGGTACGCTTTCCACCTTTAAAAGTGCATATGTACCATCTTTAGTAGATGCAGGCCAGAGATCTGGTTTGTAGAGCACCAATTCATCTTTATGATTAGTAAAGATATCATGTTTAAGTGAATGGTTTTTGTACTGTAATATCCTAAAAGAAATTGTAGGTGCGAAAAAAAAATAATAAAGCCACAACTTCGTTTATTGCTAATTTAAGTAATTATAGAGGAAACTCAAATACAGTTGCCGCTTTTACCGTCCAAGAGTTCGAGTCGTAGCCATTACTGAAAAATGCAGAGAACTGAGGATATGAGATAAAAAGTGATTTCCCGATAGCAGCTCAGAAAGAGGACTTCCTACTTAGGAGAGTGACATTGGATAGAAACTAAAGAATTGCAGTAGTTTAAGACAGTAAAAATGGACATTAGTACATATCAGGAGCAAGTGGAAAACTATGGCAACTCAGATTCTTTCAGTTTCAATTGAACTGGTGTAAAATAATTTCTCGAGCGTCGTTAGAGTGATATTCTCATATTTTTAGACACTCCAAGCAGTCAAAAGTTTCGCAAAGATCAATTATATTCGTCTTCAGATACACTGCTTAGATGAAATGTCATGTCTATGATTGCGTGAAATTGTTTTACATTACAGTCTTGCGCTTTTTAACTGTCTCGTTTAAGGTTGTGTTTATTGAGAGCACCAACTCTTCTAACGAAGGCAGTCCCATGATACCACAGCGCTGCTAAAAACCTTAAATAAGCGGTTCATCTAACTGATAAATTTCGCGGCATTGTAACCCCTTTTTCATATCCGGTAGACGAAGCGGTTATTAAACGAAATCCTTCTTCCTTAGCTTTTAAACAACAGAGAAAAATCGCAGAATGGAACAATGAACAACACAATTCTATTGTTAAAAATTAAGGGGAAATATAATTTTTAAAAAATTGCTAAATTTCAGCAAAAATTCGCACGACTATTAAAGTATTACAGTTTAAAGGACAAACTTTTTATGCAGTGATATTTTCGCGCAAACACATCACACAAAATCAGTTTAATTTATAAAGAAGCTTTAAAGTGCACATTTCTGCCTTGCAAGGTGTATGCGTCAAGTTTGGTGAGGCAGGTTAAACGATCTGGCCAGTGGAGCAGCTAAGAAGGGGAAAGAGACAGTGAGGGTGTCAAATCTTATGGCGGCAAAACTAATTTCTAAACCTTCAGGGATAGACACATAGTTTCAGTTGAGAAAACGCTTCAAATGATGCAAAGGGCGCTATTTTATATTCTTTGAATCCCTAAATGTATTTTTGATAAAGTTAGGAACTCCATTTTTATATGGTTTGAAAGTATCAGTCATTTTAATAAAATAGTGTCAATATTCTAAAAACACAGAGTTAACAAAATCCCACCGTTTTACAACTAAAATCGACCCAATTGTAGTTGCTTATCCTAAATAAGATCATGTAAAAATTTATTTTAGGAAATAATTTAACAGTGCACAATTAAAACACAGCAGTGCACAATTTAAATTTGCGTACAATGCCTTAAGAGTGCACTACAACTAATTTATCTGCTTCATAGCAATCTCTTAAGAGAGTTTTAGTTGCAGAAGAAAATATAAAAACATATTTTGTTTCAAGTATTACAATGCCAAGAGTATTTTACTGAAAGTGGTAAATAGAGATACTATATAAAAAATTAATTTAATAAATTTCTGAGAAATAAATTTGACTCCATATTAAGTATTATTCTTAATGTCACTTACTGGTAGCACTGTTTTTTCTATTGTGATATATTTATTTCTTTTTTTTTTAATTTTTTATTTCTAATATGTTTCTATTTTTAATTTGCCTTCATCTATAACAAATTTTTTTAAGCTGCATATCATAATCGCATTGCTTTGCCATTTTGGCTCATTGGTTTACAGTATCATTTGGAGTTCAGACAATACCTTTTCACTTAATTATTTGATAATGTTTGCAGAAAATTTTATAAACTCCTTCTTTTTGTCTACATTAACCCCATCCTCTGCTGAGGGATTAATGTCGTGATTGCAACATTTCATCCTTCGCTCTATATTTATTTCCGTTTTTATTAATTATCTATGATCATGAGGAAATATTAAATACCTTTAAAACTTAAATGTGCAATCAACACAGAAATAAAATTAAGATATTTTGTGGTTTCCATTCCCCTTCAAAATTTTTGCAATTTTTCAAATTATTTAGAAAAGTATTCTAATCTTCCATAGTCTTAGCAATACTAGTTCACAGGAGCTCATTTATATAAAAATTTGGAAAATATTAACTTTGATTTATATTCCACTAGAAAAGTCAAAAATGTGAGTCAAACACTTAGGTATTAGTTTCAGAATAAATAATTTGCAAAAATCAAATACACAATTTCAGCTAAAATCCTTTATTTACAAAATTATCATCTCATGCAGGAAGATTAACAATATTACATAAAGAATATAAAATATATATTTCAGATTATTTATGCAATACACAATGATTAAGTATGTCTATTTTGATGAACAGGAACTTTAAATCACAGACATTTGGTTAACTTTGAGAAAGCACTGAGAGTGTAAATTTCAAACTGTATTCAGGAAATCAGATAACTGAACTGTATGATCAACCATTCCATTGGATAAGAAACCATTATCCAGCTTTAGAAAGAAAGAAAAAAAAATTCTTCATTGAATACTTACACTATGATTCTTTTCAAGGCTATACACATTTGAAATCGAAACTGAGACTTTACAATACTTTTATTAAATACATATTTACAAATCTACAAAATGCTCTGATTTTCAATTATGTGAAAATGTTAATACCAGAAAATACTATCAATTACTGTTCCGCACATATTGCTTACAAAATATATCACAGTCCCAGTTGTATATTTATAGTTTTGGCTTCATTTTTAACGACATGAAAAAATAAGAAAATATTTCTTGTGAATTCACCCTACTGATTTGTAGTATTACAAAAAGGCAGACTGCTTGTTTCAACTCTTTAAGAAATAATAAAAATATTATGAATGATAATAACAATAAGAGATAGAGAAAAAGGTTGTTATTATTCTGTTTTTTAAATAATTCAAAATCACTAGGACTTAAAAATATATTTAGCATGGTTAAATTCCAAATAATTTTTATACGACACTATATAAACGTTGAATGAATAATAATAAGAAAAAGAAGAAGGGGAAAAAAAAGAGTGTTGTGAGCAGAACTAATAAAGTAGTTTAATAAATACATTATTCATAAAATAATTCTGGACAAATATACAAGCCTGAGAAGCAAGTTTCTTTTGTAATAATGTAACAGTTTTCATACTAATTACAATACACATGCTGTCTTCATACCTGGCTGAATTTCAAACCAGCTGAAAAAGAAAAAATAAATTTTAAAACTCAAATTTTTAGAATTGACAAAAGCTCTCAAATATGGTAAATTTGCCATTTCAAATACAATATTTTATTTTGACATATTTGAGACCAAAATTAACTTATCTGTAAAATGCCAATGAATTCAATTTCAAACCTCTTTTCCCTTTATATTTTCTCTTATCAATATTCAAACTCTTGTGAAAAATTTAAGAAGTTTACAAATTTATAAATTTTTTTTAATTAACTGTCATAATTGAAATGTTTTGTTTAATATGAAACTGACAAGAACCAAATCGCTCACAAAAGGCACAACTTTACACCATTGGCCAATTATATCTCTAATAAATGGAACAAAACTTCAAATATTCTAAAAAAATATTGGCATTTCTTTTATGTATTATTAAAATTTAGAAAACTTTAACTAAGCTCATTTAAATATTCAAAATATATCACTTAATAAATTCATTAAAGATAATTATATTATGGGAAATAATTTGATTTCCATCAGAAGGTTGTTATAATTTCATCTTCAGAAATAAAACACTAAGGAATCCTACCGATTAAAATCGCATACTTTATTTCACGCACTTCTAACATGATCTGTGTGAATCCTGTTCAGACAGGAAATACATCAGAGACAGCTCTTGCCTGGCACCTCCATTACTTACGATTGTGCAAAATAAACAGTTGCATAGAGAGGATATCTTTTACCACAGAGTATCCCCCCAGTGAGTTTGCGAACGATATTACATTATGAAAATATACTAAATTATAGCACAACAAAAATAATAAGATGACATGCCATATATACAACAGAGAAAGATTCTGTTATATAAAACAATTTGCGTAATCAACGATAATCAAAAGATACATTCATAAAATTTTAAAATTAATACTCATAATGTAACATGGAATTCAAAATTTTGCTAAAATATATAAACAGATCAAGTTATATTTTGAATAATAAAAAAACAAAACAAAAACAATTAAGTTATGAATTGTTCCAAAACTTTAGGAAATCTGAAACGTCTTCCAGATTTAGTTCGAGGAAAGGTTTTACAAATCTGTTTTTCTGGATGCAATGTTAGATCACTTTGATCCTGCTTTGGTTTACCCATTTGAGAGGGAACATTATTATCGTCATCCAAATGAAACGCTCGTTTGACTTTTTCTATTGACACAGATTTCTTTTTACCATTCCCAAGAATTGTGAAAACTTCGTTTGAGGACTATATGAGGACCAGTATAAGGTTGTGAGAGTGGTGGTTGAACACTGTCAACTCTCAGAAACACATGTGAACAGGTTTTTAATGCCGTTGGAACAAATATAGAATTTCTTCCATGAGAAGAAGTTGACACTGGTTGCAAAGATCTCATTTTATCCCGTAGCATTGTGACGTAGGTTGGATTACATGTAGAAATCTTGTTAGATGAGAAAAGATCAGATGGCAGTCGTAGAGTTGTTCCATACACCAATTCTGCGTATGTCATTCTTAATAGCTCAACGCATACCAAGAAGAATAATTGGTATAATATCATCCCACCTAGATGTCTCACGGGCCGTAATTGCGCTCTTGAGGTGGCGATGCATTCTTTCGATAAGTCCATTGGCCTTTGGATAGGGACAGCAATGAATCCGGTTGGTTCCAAGGATGTAATTCAGTTCTTTGAAAAGATTTGATTCAAAGTTTCTACCTTGGTCTGTTGTAATGATTGCAGGACAACAAAAATGAGATATCCCGCCAGATAAAAGAAATCGACAAATGGTTTCAGCAGTCATGTCCGCTGTAGGTATTACTTCCATCCATCCTGTAAATCGGTCAATTATTGTGAGACAATAACTTTTACCATTCAACGGAGGAAAAGGACCTATGAAATCAATGCGTATATGCGAAAATCTGGCATCAGGTAAGGCAAACGTACCAAGTGGCGATTTTGTATGTCGATCTTTGACAAAGAATCTTTGGTAGAGTTGACAACATTTCACCCACATTTTTATATCCCTCTTGATATTAGGCCACACAAAACATTACATAATCATTTTTGTTGAGGTAGCAATACCAGGATGAGAGAAACTATGCAAGTGTTTAAAAACCTGTTTGCAGTAATTTTTGGGGATGAAAGGTTGAGGAACATTTGTGGAAACATCGCAGGTAAGCGTGATATTTTCCAAAGGAAAATATTTCTGTTTCAATATTAAAGATGATGTATTTGATTGAAGAAGTTGTTTGAGTTCATCATCTACTAACTGAGCTGTTGCAATGTCCTTATAATCGAGAGAGCTTTTCTGTGAAATGGAATCGATTTCAATCCGGGATAAGGCGTCAGCTACTAAATTTTCTGTACCCGAAACATGCCGAATATCTGTAGAGAACTGCGAAATAAAATCCAAGTGTCTGAGTTGACGTGGACTGCATTTGTCAGCTTTTTGTTGAAATGCGTATATAAGAGGCTTTTGATCAGTATAAATCACAAAGTCTCTTCCTTCCGACATGTGCCGAAATCGCTTGATCATCGTATAGATGGCTAAGAGTTCTCTATCATATGTTGACCATTTCTTTTGCGAAGAAGTCAGTTTCATTGACAAGAATGCCAGTGGCTGCCAGGTATTATCACTAAATTGCATTAGAGCACCACCAACAGCAAAATTGGACGCATCAACCCAAATACTTAGCGACACATTTGGTTTTGGGAGATATAATAAAGTTGCATGTGCAAGAACTTCCTTGATCTGTTCAAAAGCTGTGTTGGCCTCATTTGTCCATGCAAGATCTTCTGATTTGGTGTTAATTGTTTTCTTTAAATGTTTTTTATTCTTTTTGCCTTTGAGGAATTTTACTAAAGGAGTAAGTACATGGGCAGCTTGTCGAATGAAGCTTCTGTAGTAGTTTAACATGCCAAGAAAACGATGTAGCTGTGTGATAGTAGATGGTCTAGGAAATTTTAAAATAGTATCTACTCTATCTGGTAAAGGTTTTATTCCAGCCTCACTAACTTGAAATCCTAAAAATTCAAATGTGGGTACTCCTAATATGCACTTGGAAGGATTAATAGACAATTCGTACTGATCCAGACACTCAAAAAGTAATTGCAAATGTTGTAAATGCTCCTCCTCAGAAGTTGAAGCAACTAAAATATCATCGATGAAAGCGTACACAAAATTTAGTCCTCTAAGAACTTCATCAACAAAACACTGAAAAGTAGAAGCGGCGTTGCAAAGACCGAACTGCATTCTAGTACTTTCATACAGTCCAAATGGAGTAGTTATGGCAGTTTTATGAATATCATCTTCATGAATAGGTATTTGATGATAAGCTTTATTAAATCAATATGTGAAAAAATTGTTTTGCCATGTAGCTCTGAAGTGAAATCTAAAATGTTAGGAATAGAGTACTTATCCTTTTTAGCTTGGGCATTAAAAGCACAATAATCCCCAACAGGTCTCCAATCATTACTATCTTTTTTGGGCACTATATGATAAGCTTTATTAAGCTAGGAGATGCATAGTTACTTTTAGAAGGTCTAATATGACCCAAATCAAGCATATGCTGAAATTCTGCTTTTATTGCTTTTACCTGATCAGGAGCTAATCGTCTAGGCTTGGCAAAAACAGGTGAACTAGAAGTTTCAATACAATGTTTTACATTGTGTTTGATTTCTTTAGAAAAGGAAGGAGGTTTAATGATTTCAGGAAACTCTCTTAAAACATCATGAAAAACACTCTTGCCTGTAATAAGTTTAATGGAATGAATTGTAGATGGTACAATTTTGCAACGAGTATTTAATTTGGTAGCATTATCTATTAATTGCTTGTTTCGAAGATCAGGTGAAATATTAAAATAATATAAAAAATCAGCTCCTATTATAGGCACCGAAACAGATGAAATTAGAAATGGCCATCGAAATACTCTTCTTAAACTTAAATCTAGAGTCAAAAGTCTCTTACAGTAGACATTGATGGGAGATGTGTTCGCAGCCGACAGTTGCTGTATACAATTCTGTTTCTTTTTCTCGGCAAATGATGCAGGGAGCACACTAACGTCAGATCCGTATCGATGAGAAAAGAAACATTTGATGATCTGTCCTTGATAAATAAGCGACGCGAAACATGAGGCAGCGAGGAGGTAGTCGCTTTTATTCCTCGCCCGAGGAGTGTTTGGAAAATTGCATGGTGAAATGCATTTCGTTGCTGCTTCTTGGAATTTCCTGTGGTACCAACATAAAGTAGAGTCTTTAGGACGGGAAGATGAACGGTGGCGTGGACGAGAGCAACTTCTGAAATTTTGCTTCTTGCATGTAATCGAAAGTTCGTCGATTCGCCTATTAAGTCTTTCAATTTCCTGAAGAATTCGATTTCCGCCGGTTGAAGTCATTGCAATAGCCGACAGAGACACATTCGAAGAGTTCACTTCGATTATTCTATCATCAATTTCTGCGGCTTTTTCCACAGTTATTGGTGTAATTGATGCCAAAATAGTTTGGAGAGAAGTTGGCATTTGCTGCAAGAAAAGTTCCAGCAAAAGTTCTTTCGGAACGTTGTGTGAAGCGTCACGACGATTCATAGTCCTTAGTAGTTCTGAAGGTTTTCTATCTCCCAATTCCTCACCGGAAAGCAATTTCCGCATTTCTTGTTGCGAAGACTCTCCGGATCTTTGAATAAGGTGCGTTTTAATTGAGGTATATGGGTCTGCTGCATCGGGATTTATGATGACATCCCGTATGATAGTTGCGTCTTCCGGCGGCAAATTCGATACAATGTAGTTAAATTTCGTTGCGCTTTCAGTCACCGATTTCGGTACACCAAGCTCGAAAGACCTTTCGCACATAGCAAACCAGAGATGTGGATCGCTGAAATTGTAGGGAGGAATTTTAACAGCGCTTACTTCAGCCATGCTGGGAAAACGAAAGCGGTAGTAGCGATGTTTTTTTTTCTTCTGGTATTGTCCGTATTACAAAATTGTCCGGTTCACCATTATGGGAAATAATTTGATTTCCATCAGAAGGTTGTTATAATTTCATCTTCAAAAATAAAACACTAAGGAATCATTCCGATTAAAATCACATTATTTCACGCGCATCTAACATGAATCCTGTTCAAACAGGAAATACATCAGACACGGCTCTCGCCTGGCGTCTCCATTACCTACGATTGCGCAATATAAACAGTTGCATAGAGAGGATATCTTTCACCACAATATAATGGTTTATAATTCACAAAATTTAAGTTTTCCTCAAAACAATATTTTTTAAGGTTATTTTATTCAACAAAATTTTTCTATATATTCATTCTGAAATAAATTTTTGTGTGATTATAATGATTATAGGCATAATTTTGCAACGTTTTTTCTTTACTATTAATTACAGCTATATTGATTTTTGATTCATATTACACAGAGACAGCAGAGCCAATTTTTTAACATTACTAAATTAATTTTTCAAATGATAAAAATAATTTACAGCAACAAACAATGCAACTTGCGATCAAATAATATGAACAAGAGAAGTAATAAAATGAAATTTCCTCCAAGTTTTCATTTTACCACTGTGTTTGAACTTCAATGCAAGTTTTTGTTATACTTTAAATGAGATTATTACTAATAAATATACTAATTCTATAGTCTCAATAATATTTTCAAGCATTATTTTTTAGAAAGTCATACCTTCATCATTGCTATAACAGTTGTGACAGTGAAGTTTATTATTCCTCACTCGAACATCAGTTCCACAGGATCCATTGCCTAACTGAGCTTGACAAACACAGCACTGGAAGCAGTGAATGTGATAATACAACTGTAGTGATTCAATAATCATAGCAGCTCCACGGCCTAAAGGAAATATCGTTATCATTTGGAATGACAAACATTACATAGTAAAATACTACAAAATAAATAAATAAATAAATAGTTTTGATATCTACATTGCTAAAATAACTCAAATTCTAAATCTGTTATATATTTTCATCTCATAGTCTCAAATTAAAGCATTGAATAAATCCCATTCTTATAAAAGAAATGTATTATTTTAATCCTTATAATTTAAGCTGATTACCAGTAATTTAATGAAGAGTTTTGAAATTACATTGCATTATAAATATTTCTAAGTACATTTTAGCATTCCATAGAAATTTTTAAAATGCCAGTATCTTTCCTGGGATTCAAAATAAAACAAGAATGATCTGAAATTTATGAATTCCAAATCTAAGTACTTACCTAATTC
Source organism: Argiope argentata (assembly GCA_026289955.1). Lineage (NCBI taxonomy): Eukaryota > Metazoa > Arthropoda > Arachnida > Araneae > Araneidae > Argiope > Argiope argentata. The sequence goes on along the minus strand of JAOUZG010001254.1, from coordinate 767,301 downwards.
TTCACTGCAATGTGAACACCTTTTGCGTCCACTGACAGACAGCATATGTTCTGGTCTTTCCATTGGCACAACTCTAGATGGTTTAGCAGGAGGCTGCGTTGGTATAGGATATTGTCCAACAGGCTTCTCAGCATTTACAGGAGAAATATATTTTTTCACGGGCATATTTGAATGTCCATAGCTCCACATTCTTTCCTGCAAGGGAGGATTCATCAATATTGCAGGTGCTCTAGGTAATGTACTGCAAACATCATCTTCTGCAAGATGTGTTTGAGGGATAGGGTGTAGCACAGAGTGTTGACGTTCCTTCAGTTCAGCTATCCTCCTCATTTCTGCCTCCTGAATGAGCCAGTGATTTTGATTGTATTTGTTTTCAGGAGAAGATTCGAGAGATTGCTTTTTGATGGGAGACACCTGCTTTTATAAGAAAGGATCATAAATTTTCAGCCAATGCAGCAATCTATTAATAAATTCAAAATATTGCATCCCCTTCAATATTTGTTATTAATGAAATTGTCAGAAATATTCAGCTGAAACTTCACCATATTTTAGAATAGTTAGGTATTTTAAATGTATTTAAATATTTATTAAGTAGAATTGCCATTCAAAAACACTTGCAAAAAAATCAACAAAAAAAAAAATGCAAATAAACTTTAAGAGAATTTATTTTAAATAAATTATGCAAGAAATTCAGCATTTCAGAAATAACACCAAAACATTTTCTGAAAGGATATGCAGAAGGAAAAAAATAATGGATGATCTTTAAAATAATCAATTTGATATATATTTCAAAAAGAATAGTCAAGTCTAAAAGAGAGAGAGAGAAAGAGTAAAGTCATTTTACTTGCTACTCACACTAGAATTTCTTAAACTTATTTAAGAAAACAAAAATAAGGAAAAACCTTTTTTGATTATTCTTTTTATTAAAGTTATAGTTTTCATTCCAATTAATAATATATTTCTTAATAAGGATAAAAAGTAAAAAATATAAAGTAAATATATTTTTATATAAATAAATCATAACAAAAAAATCAGAACACCTATTAACTTTTTAAATCTCATAATAAGAAATCAGAGAGGAAAGTCATAACAATTTGTTAAAATACAAAAATAATTCATGAAATACTCCCAAATTAATAAATCCTTAATATCTCTCCACACATATAGTGTTCCAATAAAATTAGTGCAAGCATTAAATTCCTTAAATATTTTAATTAGACAGTAAGCCATGTTTGCAAAGCTTTATCAAATAAGACAGACAATTGTATGAAAATGGTACATTTAACTCGCAATAAAAATTTTTATAAAATTTAAATTTTATCAGGTTCTTTGATGAAAAATATCAGTACATAAAATGCTTCGCTTACATTCATCTATGCATGGAAAGTTTCATACTTTTGTCCATAAAATTTGCTAATATTAAGCAAATTTATTGACTAAAGCCACATTCCCATATCTCAGCCTGCTATTTGAATGAGCTTTTCAATGCATTTCTTAAGTATAATATACTATCATCACAGGTAATTAAAAGAAAAGATTCAGAAACTGATAATGCATGGCACATGGAATTTTTTTTTTTTGAATACACATATTATAAAATGCTTTTTATTTCTTTCGTTCTTTTTTTAAGATATAATAAATGTATAAAGATGTAGATAAAAAAAAGGAAATAGTATAATGATAGGAACAGTATAAGGTTTCTAAAACAATAATGTATATCTCAAAATTTGAAATTTAAAAATATGAAACTGAGGAAATCTTCCAGTTTCAGAAATTGAAACTTTTAGTACATTAATACTGGAAATCAATTGGCCATCCAAAGGTGGTTTGTTTCTAAAAATAATAAAGAATAATGTGAGTGCATGTGTGGATATTTTAAATGTAGAAATTTTAACTAGAATTTAAATTAATTAAAAACTAAGCAAAATTTTAATATTTTTCAATCATAAATCATGAAAATATAGCAGAAAATATGTTATCTTAATCATAAGATGGAAAAAATTTATCTTTTTAATGATACTAATTTGATAAGCATGTAAATTTTTCTTGAATTTTAGAAATGCTTTGCTCAATTTTTAATAAATGATTATGTCCTAGATCTGAATAATTTAAACTTTTTTCATCAGGTATGGAATTGCATGACTTTCTTTCATTGTTGAAAGCTAAAGAAGAAGGATTTCATTAACTATCTATACAGTTTACAAGACAAATAAAAGATAGTGAAGATAGTCTTGTGAAATTTAGAAGATGGATAAATCAGAAATTTAAGGTTATGGAAGAGATATGATGTCATAAGACTTGGCTCCTTTAGAAAGATTTAAAAACTGAATAAAAAGAGAATGTGTAGGGCAAGTAAAAGAAGATGGATTTAGCATCTGACAACTTGGCAGAATTATAGACATGAAAAAATATCTAAATGATTTTGCTGGAATTAAATATACCTATAATACCCTTGGCAAGCCCGCTGTTTATCAAAAAGGTGACTGGTAAATAATAAAAGTTCTAGTAAATGAGAAAAATTCTCATTAAATCGTAATTGTATTCTTCATAATAGCATTTCATTTTCAAGCAGTTTTTATATCTCCTTATTTTAGTCTTGTCAAAAAGCTTGAGCGACAACTCAGCAAAGCAAGGAAAAATAGGATATGTGACAGACAGAAAAAAATATTTTCTAAAATCTAACTGAGCTTTCGTTTATTTTAGGAACAAGTAGAACCTGATTTTAGAAACATGGGGCCACAGGCACTAAATTATTTTGGAGACCTCTTCCAGGAAAATTCTATTTATAAGAAGAAATCAATATGAATTCAACTTATTTTAGCTTTGCTTCACAACTTTATATTCACTTTTTTGCAACTCCTACATTATATTTACATCTATTTATACTTATAATAAAACTCTATATGTGTGTGTGAGTATGTTGGCACTCTATAGGCCAGACCGTCCAACCTACAGCTATAAAATTTGGCACGTGTATACCTATCAGGCCAAAAATGTGCACCTTGGAGCAATTTTTTTGAAAAATTTTTTAATTAACATTTTAATAAAAAATTAAGCGAAATTTCGGCGTTCTCCTGCTATAACTTCCGAAAATATTACAGCACACAACTGATTTTTGCCTCATGTTAAAGCTCAAAAAATTATCTTTTCAATGATAATAAGGTTTTTATCTATAAATTAAATTTCTATTTTTAATGAATTTTTAAAATTTTAACTTAATCATCTTTTTTAACAATTTATTTCATATAAAAAATTAAATTTTATCTGCAAAATCATCTCAAACAACCAGCTTTTAATAACATGTTGCCACCACATTTACAAAAGCTTTGATTAAAAAAAAATAAGTTAGTTACTACCTCAAATAAAGACTAGAAAAAGTAATTTTCAGCAAGCAGTTATATGAAATGAAATATGATATTTTTTTAAAAACAATAAATGCAAGACAATGTTTTTTATGACCATTTGCAATCCAAAGTTACTAATTCAAAGAAACAATTAAAATAAATAAAGATATAATTTAATTTGCAGGGGCATGTGATACTTGATTAACGAAAGTTAGATTTTATTAACGTGTTGTCATCAAATTGACAAAAGCTCATTTTTTTATCTACTGTAATTCTAAACTAAGCATATAAAAATGTAATTTTCAGTATGTGTCTGCTTGAAAATATGAAACACTAGCTTTTACCCGCGACTTCGTACACGTGGAAATTTTGATGTGCATATATAAGAACTGACAGGCTAAAATGTTCTTACGCATAAATTTTCAACGCCAATTGGAGCAAAGAAAAGACGCGAATTTTAAGCACCAGGTGGGGTAACGCAATGCAGATTAGAAAATTTTAATTTCAATTAATGTTTTATTTTTATTCGAAAACACTTCTGAAGGAATCGAAAGATTTATTACTTAACAATGTTTAATTTTAAATTTATCATACACTACAAAAATAGATAGAATCGTTTAAAATTACCGGTCGAAAACATTTTACGCCTAACCTCATTAGCGTGGGGGAAAAAATTACTTAAAAACTATGTACTTATAACTATAAGGGTATTTTCCGTTTGCCGGGCGCAAACGAACAATCGCGAGAGAAATTTGAGGAAATCTGGCGGAATTCTATATTATTTGCTAATGGAAATATACCACTATAAGCATGTATGAAAAATATATAGTTAACACGAATACAATCTAATTACAAAAACACTTAATGGAACAGCTTTAATATACAGTCATTTTCGTCATTACAAAAAATAGTTTATCACCAAATTTTAGCGAAATGGTTGAATGAGGCGTGAACGGCAGCAATAGCATTTCCAATCTTAAGGTTTTGATGAAGTTTACAGTAAATTAATGGAAACATAGAAAAAAATCAATAAATGAAGTAATGTGGAATGCACTCAAAAAATTTAATCAAAAATAACAAAAGTAGGCAAAAGGAATAAGTATAGCTGGGAAAAAAAATCAAGAGAAAGGAACAGGAAAGATCGAATTATATTAACACAAGAACAGGGTAAGAAAAAACATGAATACACTTGTTCTTAATAGCTTCACGACTACAGACTGATGCTTTTCTTAAGTAGAAATTGGAAAGAATAAATACACTTACTGGGATCAACTAATTTTTCTTAGTAGCATGAAACGATTTAAGAAATTTTATACAAAAACAGCTGAACTTTTCAGTGATGAAAATGTCTTTCTGCCGAGAAATCAACGAAAGAACAAATAAATCCCAAAGAATTCCATTAAAATGGTAAGATAATGTTAAAATGAAAAACGGTTAAATAAAAAAAAAAAACGATTGAAAAAGCTCAGGCAGATTTGTTTTTTATTTTCTGTTCTGTTGAAATACGTCAGCAGATGATTTTAAACAGAACAAAATAATTATTCCTTTACCCTATTTATAATAAATGAACACCGGAAATAGAAAAATGAAAACAAACGATTCAAAAAGCTCAGGCAAGTGTTCTCAGATTTTTATTTTATTTTTTTGGCGGAAAAGTTAGTTTTTAATTAATAAAAAATTAACCACCCAATTAATCGGAATAAAAATTAACCCGTGTTCTTCTGTAGACTATAATCTATCTCTGTGCTAAATTTCATCCAATTTCGTTCAGCCGTTCTGGCGTGATTGACGGCATCATCTATCCATCCAAACTTTCACATTTATAATAGTACTATAGATGATGTTTTCGAAAAGTAAATGCAAAGAAACATTTTCTATGTGTTTAGTAAATATCATAATCTAAATCTAGCAGATGATGCCTTCTCAGATATTTTATAACTCCAACTGTTTAATTTTAATCAAAAAGTTATTAAAAGTTAAAAGCAAACGATTCTTTCTTTTATAAATATAATTTTATTAATATTATTTTGTTTATTTTTTGTATAATAGATGACCGATTGTAAACCTTTTGGAATGACAATGTTTGTAACATATGCTGTTAAGTGAAAAAAATAAACAAACCCAAGGAATTCTAAAATGCTCGATTATTTTAGTTTTAAGAATTTAAAACTCTGCAAGCTATAGTTTGAAGCTTAAGAGAGCTGGTAGTTTTCTAGAAAGCATGCAAAACTAAGATCTTTTACAATATGTATATTATTAATTCAATTAAACAGTTTTAAGGCAAATGTGGCTTAATATTTACATCTTCTATAATCAGAGCCCAACAGCTAATTTGCAAACTTTTTGTAATAGGCTTGCATCTCTTAAATCATCTAAGTGAAATATATAATTATATTCTTAGTAAATTGTGGTACAAAATGCTGATGAATTATTACTTTTAAATTTTTACATATATCAACTGCTCCATGAATCATATTTAACAAAATATTTTTGAGACACTAAGATGAAACACTCTTGATTGAGACACTCTTATGAAATTTCAATATCACTATTCACTAAAAACAGGCAATTTTAGATCACTTTATCAAACGTCTGAAAGAGGCCAAGAAGAGTTTCTCAAGATTATGAAAAGGTTGATTGTTCTAATCTTGCAATATTCAGAACTGAATAAAATGGCCAGATTTAATTACAGAAGTTAGAAATGTTTATTTAGTTAGAAGTTGAAATATAAAGAATATACTTTAGAATATGAATCTATAAAACCAAAAGACTCTCTATAAGTTTAAATTTCATATTTTTTTTTATAAACCAAAAAAATAAATTATTGTTGAGAGCATTTATATACAACCAAAAATAAAATTAAAAAATGTTCTGTAAATTGAATCTGTGAAATATTTGCTGAATAATTCTTTGAGATATCACAAATTATGAAAATTTATAATATTTTAATTTCTGCAGTGAACATAAAACAATTTCAGACTACTCTGCTTTCAGTTCTCAGTTTTATTTAAAGGCATGCTTGGATTGAGTAAAAAGGTCTTCATATTAATTGTACTTTCATCATTTTCACTTTAATTTAAAACTGCATTTTATGGGTGCTGATAGAAAATCAGAGAGAGATGAGGAGTTCAAAGATCAGGACTGTTTAAGGCCTATCTAATAGTATGAGTAAATTGTATGACTATCAAAATTTGAAGTTTAAAAATATTTTGCTGAAAAAACTTGTTAGAGACCAAGCTATGAAAAAAAAATTAATTGAACCTTTTAGTCGCCAAAGGCAGCTAATATCATATATATGATAAAGTTGCACTTTTTTAATAAGAAAAAATAAATAAATAAAATCCAATATAAAGGAATAAAATGCCAATGTTCTTTAGTAACTATCAGGAGAAAATATTGTTATTTACATTCCTTCAAAACTTTGAACTGGTATAAATAATGTCAACATAATTTGACCAAAATATTGAGTGGTATTTTCTATTAACAATGCAAATAATAAGAGATTTTTTTAAAATTAATACAGAGAAATTTTAAAATAGTTCTTAAAAATATTATCTAGTTGAAATTTTTTAAAACCTATTATTAAAAATATTTCCACTTTTTCTTCTAAAAAGTACTGTTCATAAAAAATTATGATTTAAACTATAAAAAAAGGCATTATGCTCCAAAATTATATGACAAAACAAAACACCCCCCCCCCCCACAAAATGCAGTG
>JAOUZG010001254.1:706982-759842 GCA_026289955.1 Argiope argentata | reverse complement strand
GAAAGGTTGTCAAGTCGAAAATCGCCCCAGAATTAATAAACTCCGGTAAACTTGGGGGTCTGGGGGTTTTGGCCACGAGGAATCGATTGGCGCCGGTTTTGAAGCGCTACGGTTGAGCAGTTCGGAGTTACAGATAGGATATTTTCAAACTTTATTAGTTCGCCATAATGGCTACTTAAATTTTCAAGTGGTAACGTGCTGCCATCTATAGCCAATATGCCATCTATATCAATATTCATATATATATTTTTTTTCATTTCATGCAGACACGTGATGAAAATTGCATTTTTATATGTTTAATGCGCAATAATAATTTATTTTTTTAAAATTTGAATTTTTGTCAATGGCAACATATTAATAAGATAATTTTTTCCCTTTTACTCGTAACTCATGCTTGGAGCTTAAGTTTTAATTTTATCTTATACTATAATACGAGGTATGGTTGCCAAGTCAAAAATCGCCCCACATTTCCGACATTTCAACATTCATCAGAAGAAAATAAGGATAACTGTGATATTTTTACTAAATACGGCATGTATTGTTTTGATAAATCACAATTGAAAATTTAAATATTCGAGTTCGCTTCGATACCTGTTTTCTCCAAGCCCGCTGGTCCTAAAAATATCAAGTTTTAATTTTTGTTGTTTTAAGTATGTTTTCAAAAACATTACTTGCAATACAATTGAGAGAATTCATATTATATATATATATATATATATATATATATATAGTATTTATTACGGAATTTTTTCAAAAAAAATTCATGAATATTTTTCTTTAAGAAAATGGTAAGTCATAAAATTAAATTATCATTTCATTTTTTAATATTTTTTGTTATCAAATATGTTTAGTTTTTAAAAAAGAATTAGCACATATAGAAAACTATAAAATGAATTCTCTTTTAAATCATTCAAAAAGGACCCTGAATAAATATTCATGATAGATGGGAAAAACTATATTTTTAATTCTAAAAAAACATTTGTTTGCCTCAGTACTTGAAAAATGTGCATTGAAGCTGGCATCTTCAAAAATTAATCAAAAAGAAAATCTTTTGAGAATAAAATACTTTAATGGAAATGTAAACATAATGTATGTAAATGTAAAATTTTACAGAGTTCATTTTAATTATAATGCATTTGTGTACACTTTCCTTTTATATAAAATAAATAATAGTTGCTTATTTGTTCTCGGGAAAAAAAAGTTTTTACATTGTCTCTTGTCCAAGTATTCCATGTCTCATAATGAGAATTTTCAAATCATATGATTTTTCTAATCATATTGAAATTTATTTGAAACAAATGGCTTTAATATTTCATGTCCTTCCCCAATGCTTTATATATATATATATTTTATATTTTAGAAATTTTTTTTAAACATCACTACTTTTGAAAGTATTTATTTTTAGTTTTTCCATTCATAATTAATTATCCCTATGTTTGGTTACTCTGTTCCTTTTCATTTAGTTTCTTTATTGTTTTTCCCTGAGTAATTGGGGAAGAAAATTCTGAGCAAATCTGCAAAGAAAAAAAATTGCTGTTGATTCAGAACAACGATTTGGGAGTTGAGGCTTGCCAGGTCCCAAGTCACAAAGCGACAAGGCCTCCAATGCCTGTGTGGAAATCTGCCACTGGAAACAAGGGGGGGGGGTTGCTATATTACAGCTCAGCATCTCATTGTTGAAATTAAATTTGTGAAAAGAGCAAATCTGAGTATATAAGAATTTAAAGTGAATTTTGGATTTATAGATTCATATTACAGAAATACAAATAAATAAATTTAATAATATTGACTATGTAAGTTCTTAATTTAAAAATAACAAATAACGTAATTTCTTTTTTTATTTAAAAATCAAAACACCTATTGCAAGGAAATCTTTTTAACATAAGCATACAGATATTATCTCAATGGCAAAAGCACCACTTGGCTTAATTTTAAGAAAATTATTTTTATCAGAAACTGTCAAATTCAGAATTCTTTCTGCAAGACCTGTCTTCAATTTCTTTTCATTGAATCATTCTTTCTACATTTCTGCTTATGAAACCTAATATTACTTGCAAGTTTCATCAAATTTCCTATGATTTGAAGGTTAGTTTAATAATGAATTTGATTTAAATTGCTAGAGATATGCTGGTATTCTGTTCTTTGATGAATTTACTCCTTAATTTTTAATCAAAAATTAAATTTTTGATTGATCTTTCAGAACACCACAATTTGAAAAATACCGTACTTATCACCAAGGAATTTTAAGCAATTTATCAAAGGTCCAAAGAAACTAATTTCAATCTGCTTCTAACTTTATTAAAAAGTTGTATAAACTGTTGCTAAAATCTAATAAGAAAATGAGAAAGAGAAGTAATCAATTACCCAGTATTACTTTAACATCATGTCTGAGGGTTAAAGTTGTAGTTTTTGTTCTGAACTATGTATACAGCAAGTTTTTCATTCTACATTCTGGTTCTAGACATAAATATCATTAATTTGAGTTTAGGAAAATCTTCTGAAAATTCTACATACACAAAACCAAATCAAGTCACAAACACATATTGCACATGTGTGCATTTCAGCAACAATTGGAACAGCATAATGCGCGAATATTCTACGTCAGTAAGGGTAAAGCATCAGAAAAGAAAATTCTAATTTCTTTTAATATACCTTATTTTGATTCAAATGTACTGCATAATGAATCCAAAAGATTGATTAATTAACAATGTATAGTTTTAAATGCATCGAACACTAAGAAAATAAACAGAATTGTTTAAAATAATTGTTCCAAAATATGTTAAGCCTAACCTCACACGAGTGGGGGAAAAATGAAGTCTTTCTCATTTGGTGGTTGAGAAGATTTATCGTGGGAAAATTAGTTTTTAATTAATAAAAAATTAACCACTCAATTAACTGGAATAAATATTAGCCTATGTTCTTTTCTAGACTATAATCTATCTCTGAGCTAAATTTCATCCAATTTCTTTCAGCTGTATTGACGTGATTCATTCACCAACATCATCAATCCAAACTTTCATATTTAAAATAGTATAGTGAATATTTAATTACATATTGCTAGGATACTAAAATTTAGCCTAATATATATAGAATTACAACTATTTCTATGATTGGCAAAATTCATGATACGTATATATTAGTTAAAATCATTTGACTGACTGATATAACATGAATTTTAGAGAGCAAAAAGAACAAACTGCAACATAACACTTGCCTTCTGTTGAGCCCAAGCATCATTTTGTACAGCCTTTTTATGAGAAGAGATTGGCTTGCTTTGTTTATTTAAAACAGGTTCAACTGTAACACATAAATAGCATATCTTTTAATTCCAAAATAAAAATACAATAGGTAAGATGTAGTTATATTAAAATAATCTAAAATATTATTTGATTTCATTTTAGCAATGTATTGAGAAATCCAAGTCAATTCTGGTTACAAATTTGTGTGTAAATATTTCCTTTTGATAGTGGGAGATATTTTTACAATTATCTAATTGAACTATTTTTAATACTATGTATTTTCAATCGAATGAAATTTTAATTCATCAGGACACAGTTTATAATGCAGCAGAATCCAGACATGTTTTAACATTAGAAATGATATATTATAGTTATATCAAACATATTCTTGTAAACAGAATAGTGATTTTTCCTGTAATATTCTACATGAACCAGAAAAGATTAACCACCCCCATCTGAAAAAAGTAAGTAATTAAATATTGTGATTCAATTTTCTTCATCCTAATCAATACAATTCCCCTAATTCAAGCATCCATTTTCAGAAGACTAATTTTTTAAATTCCATAAGAGATGAAGTTCTTGCTCCTTCAAATATTTAGAAACAATGAAAAATTACGCAATTGTCGCTAATCTTTATATATAAAATTCTTCTGTGAATGTGTATATGACTGAACTCCTCTTAAACCGATGGACGGATTTTGATGAAATTTTTTTTGTTTGTTCAATTGGATTTGAAAATGGTTTAGGTTCACAAAATGTTTCAGTAGAATTTTAATTAATTAAAAAATAAGTGAAATTTATTTGTAATTTTGTGATAACTTCTGACAATATTATCACACAAAAAGGATTTTCATAACAAAATAAAGTTCAAAAGACTATAATTTTAATATATAAGTTTTTCTTTATCAACAAATTAAATTTTTATATATAATGAATTTTTTAATAAATATTTTAATTATATGTTTCAACAATTTATTTCATGAAAAATAACAATTTAATCAGCACGAGCATGGCAGAAAATTATCTTTTATCAGCATGTTGCCATCATGTTGACAAAAACTCCTAGGAAAAAATAAGTTTACGACAACAAATTAAAACTAGAAAAATGTAATTTTCAGCACATGATTCTATGAAATAAAATAAATATATTTTCTAAAAAAAAAACTACAAGATAAAGTTTTCTATAATTGTTCACTTTATCTATATTATTAATTCAATAAATCAACTTCATGAAAGCTATCATAGTTTAATCAGGCAGAATATCAATTCAAATTTGGATCCAATGGCCAATTTGTAAATATTTAGTAATAATTACTGTTTAGCATGAATTATTGTACTGTAATTACAAATTAAAATATTGTACATTTATCCTCTGTCCTGTGAATCCTATTACACAAAATATTCTTGAGAATCTAGTATCCTAAATAAAAATTATTTGCACTAGAATAAAATACATCAATCTCTAAAGCTGACCAAATCATGAAAATGTCAATATCTCTATTCTATAAATGTGGTTGATTTTAAATCATTTCACTGAACATCTCTAAGAAACCAATCACCATCCAAGATTTCTCAAGAGTGATTGGCCTAGATTATGAAAATGCCCTTGATATTGTAGTATACTTTTTGCCCTTGATATTGTAGTATTAAAAACTTAATAAATGGATTAGACTTGATCACAAAAGATATAAAAATTTATTTATTTAAAAGTTAAGAATGTCAAGAAAATTTGCAGAATATAATTCCTTAGGAAAAAAGGACTATCGAAAATGTAAACTAAAGAAATATTGTAAATGATCTTGAATTGAAAGTTTCACATGAAAAAAAAAGTAATTGTAGGATTAAAATTTATTGTTAAAAAATCTTTCTAATGAAAAGGAAAATATTGTCACTTTAAAAATCATATCTAATTCAGGTAAAACAATCTTGTAATATTTTGTAAGATCCCTTTGTAAAAGGAAAAAAGCCCCAATTGGCTTTAAAACAATTTGACTAAATTGCAGAATTCATCTAAAGTTCAATTGCTAAAGGCCAATCATTAAAAAAAATATGTAAATTCAGGCAATATCATACTTTTTGCCCTAATTATTATTCAATAAATAAAATTTATTTAATAGTATTATTAGTATAAATTAAAGGAATGAGCTTGGATAATCATAAAGAGAAGGAAAAAGAAGTGGATCTATATTATAATACTGAACACTGTGAAAAATATTAATCAAATGCAGACAGCTGAAACTTCAACATATATCAAAGAAATAAATATTCATTCTGAGAACTGAATATAGATAATTAGTATTAATAAATTCCTGGCCAAAGCAATTATGTGTAGGTAAACAAAATGGATTTAAAAACTAAATAACTCAATAATTATATACAGAATGAGACAATAAATAAAACCTTACTAACAAATGTCTAATCATAATATTTTAAATTTAATAAATCACATCTTTCCACATTGGTCTACTTTACTATTTAAAGTTAAGATGGTATCTTTTCACTTGCTTACAGAAAATAATTTGATTCCTTTTGCAATCCACATAGATTTCATTACCTGATAAGAAATTAATGCAAATGATATACTCTCCTAGTTTATTTATCAACCAAAGAAATAAACAGTTGTCACTGGTAATAGCATAATTAAAAGTATCTGGCATGCTGTCTAGCAGTTTTTTCTTCCTTTTTCCCCCCTACATGAAGTATTAGTCAATGAACAAGCATACAAACATTTTTTCATTGTTTTTAGTTAATTAATATTTTGTTTCCCTATGCTTTTGGTCTTGGATAATAAAATATTCAAGATGAATTTTTAGTCATTCTGAATGAAATCTTATGCTAATATTCAAAACAACAAAAAATTTCTGGTTAACATTAGCATACATAGTATTTTATGCAATTTTTAAATTTTATTTTGGAGTTTTTTTAATGAAAAAAAAGGATCTAATTAGAATATGTTGGAGATCACACAGCATATTAAATTTTTAAAAAAAATTACTTACCACAACCACTGTTTCCAGATATGCCATTTTGAGCACTTGGATAATTCTGACTAGTATAGATGACATTTTCTCTGGTACTAGGTTGGGGACCAATGCGATTGGTTAGTTGGGGGTTGTAAGAGGGTATAAGAGGGGGAATGGGACCTAACCTGGTTGCAGGTGCATTTGGAGCTGCAAAGGAGGGGAAATATTCAATACACTCTATATTATTTTAAGACACACATTCAGTACAAGCTAAATTATTTCTAGGAAAGCACTATTACTAAAACACTTCAAAAACCTTTACTTGATGTACACAATTACAGTTAAGATCTTATTTCATATTTTTGCAATTTATAAATATTCTTATACTTTTTCCTTTCAATACAGAAAAAAAAAACTTTTGATATTGTTGAGTATATTCTATTGTTTAAATTGGATGTGTTTAATATTATGGCGGTATTTTAACACTTGCAAATTCTTGGTTCTTGTCATTCTGAATATTTATGTGATTAAATCATTATTTCAACAAAATAGAATCTGTTGCATTTTAACTCCTGGCTCATTTGAATTTTTAAAAAGTTTTCTGAAGCAGGAAATCCACTCTTTGGTAATTCATCTACTATTTATCGCACTATCAATTCCATGTTCTGGAAATTTCACTTTTCCCACTTCCTTGTAACTTCGATTAGGAAGGATGTTGAGAAATTCCAACTGTGAGCAGCAATAAGTTGCCAGGAATTTAATTGTATTTTCATACATTTTTGGATAAAAAAATAAATGATTCTTTCTACAAAGGATTGCTCTGTCATTTCTATAATTAAATGCACAAAATAAGCCAGCATTCCAGAAGAGAAAGTACTTTATGATAAAAATTCCTTTGTAGCAAAACTACCTGATCAGCAGGAATATTTGCAATCAAAAACAATAAATTTAATCCTGCGACACAATCACAATGTATGCAAATGAAGAAAATCCAAAATTTCACTCAAAATACAGGAAATTCCCCTTTCTTTTTTCAGAAAAAAAATTATTTGGAGTTTTGGTATATAATTACTGCAATATATTATTGTTTAAGTATGATAGAAAAGGTTTTTGACATTATTTCCAGTAAAATCATTACATGGAATATAGAAAAAAAAATCACTTAAAAAAAATTCTGGAGGAAAAAAAACCTGGAAAAATATTATTTGCCATTACAAAATGTATAGTATCTTCAGGTATTAAGTTTTAAAGTTTTTCATACTGTAGCAGTAATTTTTCTCTCATTTTACTTTGTTTCGGACAATTATTGAATCCTGGTATATATCTTATGAAAAAAACATGACAAAGAGGGGGAAAGAGAGAGAAAGAAATTTCATTTTCGCAATTTTAAAATTAGAAAATTCTATTATCTATTGTATTTTTAATCGATAATTTTATGACATTAAACATTCTTTATCTTAAGACTACACATAAAAAATTTATTTTATTCAGACTATTGACCTGAACATCAGCTATATTAAATAGGCAATTATAAAAAATACTAAGTAATAATATACTAAATATGAATGAGCATGTCTTTCTTTTGCCAGTACTTTGTCACTAATCCCTTAGAGAATATAAAATAAGATTTTAACTGTAACCATTCATTTTTTATATATATTTTTACAAGTTTAAAATTTAATTGAATAAAGATAAGATTTTCTATATCAAGACACACAAAACCACACTAAAAACTCAATGAATCACTATTAAGAGGCACAAAGCATCCCCCCCCATTCTTTTCTTCCTTATTTCTAATGAGGCATACTCAGAAATCCAAACTTTAAATCAATTTACTGATAAAAATTTAACATTGAAGAAATTATATTTTTTCCACTATCACCTTTTTTTGTGAAAAAGGCTATATTAAGAAGATATCAAAATTCAACGTTGTTCATCGTATTTTAAGATATTCAAAAACTTTTTATATGCATCCAAATGATGTATATGCATTAAACTCCTTCAATTTTGTAAAATGAACAGTTAAAAAACATTACTACTTTGAGAAACACAACAGAAAAGTTTTGAAAAACAGTCTGTGCCAGCAAAAAGCATTAGTGAAGTAATATCAGTTAAAATGGACGCGTAATGTACCATGGTTATGAAAAGTAAGATATACTTTTTACTCCTAGTTTAAACCATGCATTCATAAAAGAACCAGTATTAGAGGACCTCACATTTAAAAAAAATCTTTTCTGATCAGATTGTGATAACTGCTATAAGAATTTTTTGTCAGAGAACTATTCATTTTCAAAAGAAGAGATTTAACAAAAGCCTGACTGTTTGTTCATGCAATTGATTTGGATGGAAAAAGAGTAGTTTTCCCAAGAGTAGACAATCTTCGTTCCTGTTTTACAACAGCTGAATGCAGTTTACATTAATTTATCTTATATTTTTAATAAAAACTTTTTTAACTCTTCTCTGCTTAAAATAGTTTGCATTTCATTCTTTCTTTATTTTTTGATACTTTACAAAAGGATTTTTCAAGTCAAAATAGGAGTGACTTCAAAAAGAGAAGCAAAATTAAACAATGCTTAATTTTGCTTCAAAGAAACTGCAGTAAAAATGTTTGAAAGTTCCTCTAGTGTAAGCTATAAAAAGGAAGAAGAATGATGATGCAGAACAAATGAATCAAAAAGATTAAAGAAATTACAAATGAAGTTTCAGAATGTAAAAATCAGTTTAAAAGATACCTGGAAAGCATAATTTGAAGCCTATTTATCAAAATTAAGTGCTTTCAGCAGTATTATAACAGTTTTGTCTTATAATGGTGCCTATGTTATAAGACAAAAATTGCAACACTTTTATTTCCAACAAAGAAAAGTCTGAAAGAACATTTTATTTGAAATTTTGTCCTATGTTATTTTGAAAATAAAAAATTTGCTTGAAAAAAAACTAATGTGTTAAATAAATTGGTGCAAGAAAAAATGATTGAAGTAAAGGAAATTGTTCCTCAAAAGATTCAATATTTCTTTTCAAAAGAAAAATTATATGTGGAAAATGGAACAATATAGATATAGTGCATAGCAGGTTGTATTCATCTATGAACATGCATATATAGAAATTTAATTATTAGAAAATATTTGTAAAATGGCACAATTTTAAAATCCATAGTCAGCAGACATTTGATGATCAATAAGCCTGCACTTCTCATTTATAACAGAAACTGGTGAGGAATTCAGTCCTCCAACTACCTGGCGAGGTTGAGCTACCTTAGTAGTGAAACAGTTAAGCAAGAGAAATGCACCTCATTTAAATATTTACAAATACATCATGTATATTTGCATCATTTTCAGACAATCAATGGTACATTTCACATTTTTTTAAAAAGAAAGCTTGTTGTGTTTGATTGGAAAATATAATAAGCCAGTTCACTGTAAGGATTCAAAAGATCATGAGGCTTTGAAGCCTATTCTGAACTACTGCATATGTTGATAACAGTATAATGGACACAATTTTTATCAATATTTTCATTTTATAACATATGTCAGCAATTCGAGAAAGATATTGCTGCAGTTGTGAGCATATTCTTTAGTTTTAATTCAGTTTCTTCAATTTCCTTGCAAAAAACATGATGAAAACTTTCGAAATTCAACTTGTATACTTTGTGATTTGAGGAAAGACAACTACACAAAAGCAACAATATACTTTATCTTGAAAAATATTGTTGATTGTAACACAGGTTTTTAAACTTTAATGGAATTCAGGAATCAGCTATATCTGTATGGATTTAAATTGAATTATGTCTCTGTCAAATGATAAAAAGTTGTCAATAAGGAGAAAATAGTGAATTCTTATATTTTTCTGATAAGACATTTTTTGCCCAAGAATTGAAATTTAAAATTTTACGCATTTTTGTTGTTTTGTTGTTGCCCACGCATTTTTGTTGATGCCAAAAGAATCATCCAGTTTAACCCTTATTAAAGCACTCTGTGATCATGCAAGTTAAATTATATTTTTATAAATTATAAATTTTGTTTCTTTGAATTAATAACTTTATTAATGCAAACAATCAAAAAATGTTCGTCTTTCATTAATTGTTTAAAAAATTCACATTAAATATTTCAGTTTTAAATCCAAGCAAATTTGTTGAGGCCAAACACCTCATGTTCTGACATGATAAAAACCATATAAAACTATTATATTATTATATTAATTATTATGCTATATTTATATTTATTTGATATTTACTCAATGTTTGCTCAAGAAAGTATGATGTTGTTAACCTTAATTTAATACAAATGAAATGCAAACAATTTTCTTTTATAAATTGATCCTGATATTGCTTTATATTTCTTAAGAGTTTACTTTTTTATCAATGTACAATAGTTAAGAACAAAAATAATTATTTAATCTTACCATGGTATTTATGTTCTTCGTATACATCAGGTAGAAATACTTGATAGTGCCAACTTTCCAGAAATTAAAATAATTTTGAGTTTTATGAATTATTTTTTGAACCATTTTCAAAAATTAAATACCATATACAGCCAATCTGAAATTTAACATGTCAGTGCAACAAATTAGAAAGAACTTCTACTAAAATATTATTAAGTACAATTAACCAGTTTGTATAACTACCACCACATCCAAACAATTTAATGGGAAAAGAGGATAGGCAGTAACCTTTTTTTTTTTTTTTTTTTACGAATTTTGATTAGAAGTGGTTATATAACTTTAAGGCAATTCAAAAATTAAGCAGACTATATGGTAAAGGTCATCTGACGAACAAGGAAACTTGTCAATATGTAATTACTAAGAATACAAATAGTTTTTAAATTATAAAGTTGCAAAATATTATTTCTTAATACAAAAGTAAAAACACTTGACAATTTTTGACTGATTCCAGCAGCCATTCATTAAGTATTAAAGGACAAACCACAGCAAATCTTTATAACTGTGAATGATGATTATAAAACCATGCAAACCCAAACATTTAAGAGCAAAGGAAATATATAGATAATGGAATGGCAGTTAGTACTACAGAAAGTGTAATAAAAATCGTCTTTGTTAGAGTACCATAGGATTTTGGATGGTTTTTCAAGGTTTCATCTTGTTCCTTTAAAAGTTTCAATCGATGCTCTTCTCGCTCCCTCTGTAAGGCTTCCTGCTCTTGCCTTAGTCTATCCCTTTCTTTACGAATAGCCTCCTAAAATAGAAACATCATTCACACAAAGAAGAGTAAGGAAAAAAGTGGTGAAAATTTAAAAAATAAAATTTCAGTCTCTGCTTTAAAAAACATTACATTTTAACAATTTAGTTTAATTTATATTGGATAAATAAATAATTATTCCACTTATTTTAAAAACTACTTAAAAAATGAAGTGATTATATACATTTTTCCATGATTTTATGTACTAAAGTGAATAAATCAATTTTTGTAAATTCATTATTAGTTATTTTCACAGAAATATAGGAATTTTTTGTGCATTAAAAGAAATTAAGAATTAAATTTATACAATCATATTAACTGACTGAAATAATTTCTAGGTGCCATATCACATTAATATCTACAGAATGATGCTTTTGTCCAAAGTTTGGAGCTAAAAAGATATTTAAGAACATTTATACAATATGTTAGCTAAGACACAGATTAAACATTTTTAGTTTTAAAACAACTATTCTAGTGATAAGATGAATTTAATTTTTTTTATAAGAGCAGTAATACTTTTGTACAAGATAATTTTAACAAAACAAAGACACATATTTTCAACTGAAATGTTCAAGTTATTTAATTGCTTGAAACACAAAATTGCTTGCAAAACCTGGGTTCAGAAAACTAATGGTTTTAAAAAAATACAATATAGGAAATTTTGGTAAAGATGATATTTATAATAATGGGAGGCAAGCAATAAAAAAAAAATTAATTTTATAGTTTTAATTAAATACAAAGTTTGATTGGCAATTCAAGTGTTTCACAGAAGTTTGGCTTTAAAAATAAACTCTTAAGGAGAGAAAAAATATTCAATTTTAAAAATAAATAGAGAGTACATTCATTAATAGTTACAAATTTTCAGATTATTCAGCTTAAAGTATTAAATTTCAGCCTCAGAGCAGCATCATGAAACCTAAATATTCCACAAATACAATGCTTAAAAGACTGGAAATTAATGAACCATAAGCATCCTTTAAAAAAAACAGGAAACATGCAAAAGTCAAGACTTCACCTTCTTTTTCAAAGGCTTTGGAGGTACTTCTGGTTTATCAGGTACAAGTTTTTCACTCATCTTGAAATCTACTGGCTGAGAAGAAGAATTTGAAATAGTTTTCCCTTCACCATCAAAACTAGAAAATGATACATTATGCTTTGTATCAAGACAGAGAGGAGAAGGATTAGAGGCATTATTAGAAAGATTTTCAGCATCAGAAAGCACAGATGCAGAGATTTCAGCCAAGGGTACATTATTTGCCTGTAGAGTCAAACAATATTATTACAAAAATGCACAGAAATCAGTCTGGATTATATATATACATACATTGTAATTACTTAACAATAAAACAATATTTAAAATTTTATGTTAGTATTATTTTACAATTTAAATATTTGGCAGGTATTTAAAATAAATTATATTTTTATCAAATTTAAAAACTGTAAGTTCTTTAGTTTAAAAAAGAAAATACAAATTAATCAATACACTGATTATATTACAATCTCAATCAATACATTGATACCAAATAATGAATACATATTTTTAAACTTTTCTGGTGAACTGTAATTATATACCCAATAATGATGTTGAAATATTTAAGAGTAATTTTCATACTAAAGTCTTTCTTCCCATTCAAATTTTTTTTTTTTAAATACAGTCAAAATTCCTTTATAAATTATCATTATGAATGCATAACCTTCAGAATCTTCACAATAAATCTCTGAATTTTTAACTTAATACATTGCAGGTGATCATTGTTCAAAAATGAACAAAAGTGAGGGCTGAAATCTATCTGCACATTTGCTGGCAGGGAATTCACATTCTGCATCTTTAAGGGAATTTCGTTTTTATTTCTTTACTATTAATAATTTCATAGTTTCATTTTATTTGTCTACGTTATTTCCTTTTTTATCAAATTGATTAGCAAATAAAAATTAGATTTTGTTGGCTACATATTCAAAACTCACTTACACATGTAATGTTTTAAATATTATTTATAATCTATATTATTCCATAAATAATAATAAATTTCCTTAAAATTACAAACTAACAGAACTTGGAAAATCTTCCTAATATTTATTTTATCTGCAGTAATGACAATTTATAAAAAGGATAAATTTGAAATCATGAAAATCAAGTTTAGCAGCTAATTTCTATAAACTTCCAATTTAAATTATAGCTGAATTTTCAGTAATCTATACTTATAATAAAGTTCAATGTGTATGGGGGCAGTCTACAGGGCAGATTGTTTACCCTACAGCTGCCAAATTTGACATACATATACCTTGAAGGTCAAGAATATGTACCTTAGAGAGATTTTTTTAAACTTTTTATTAGAATTTAATTAAAATTCTAATTAAAAATTTTAAAAAATGAGTTTTAACTAATTTTTTGAAAAAATAATTTTATTATATGTTCCAATAATTTATATCAAACAAGATGAAAATAAAATCTAAGCTAAATGTGTACATTTTGTTGAGTGATAAAATAACTTTTATCAAAGAGTTACCATCAAATTAACAAAGGCTGAAACTAAAAAAGAAGTTAATTGCAAATTTAATATACAAACTACAATCTTCAGCATATGTCTATATGAAATAAAATAAATGTAAAATATAATTTTTTTCATTTTTCCTTTTTTTGCAATATTTATATCATTAATTCAAGGCAAAAATTTTAATTAAGGCAAATATGGTTTAAAATAAACAAGATATATACTCTCATCATCAGAGACCAACGGCTAATTTGAAAATCTTTAGTAAGAAACATACACCTGATCACAAAAGGGTTTAAATGAAATAATTATATTTTATGTAAATTGTGACAATAAACACTGAAGAATTACAAATTTTAAAATTTAACATACATCTTCTACTCTGTGCATCATATTTAACAAAATATTCTTGAGATACTAATATCTTAAATAAAGGGGCAGTACTCTAACAAATAAATTAATTACTAAAGCTGAAAGATTTATGAAAATTTAAATATCATGATTCCATTAAAATGGACACTTTTAGATCACTTTATTGACAGTTTCAAAGAAGCCAATCAGGATTTCTGAAGAATGGTTAGCCTAGATTATAAAAATGTTGGTTGTTCTTATATTCTAAAATTAATAAATTGGTTAGATTGGGTCCCAAAAGATAGATAAGTTTATTTGATTATTTAAAAGTTGAAGTGTCAAGAATATATTTCAGAATATGATTCCTTAGTACCAAAGGGCTATTTAAAATTTAAACTTCATAGTTTTTGAAATATATATATAAACTGAAAAAAAAATACTATTATAGATGTCACTTTATTCCTTTAGAAAATAAAACTAAAAAACTGAATTTTACGATGAATCATTTAAGTTTTTGTTGCATAATTTGTGAAAATTATTCTGTAATGCACATAAATTTCAATGCTGAATGACTCCTTTCAATTCACACTAAAAAAATTGCATACTTATTTTCAGTAAAAAATGTTCTTATATTAATTGAAATTTCATTATTTCCACTTTGATTTAAAATTGAACTTTACAGATGCTTATAGGAAATTGGAGAAAGGCAAGTAGTGCAATGAACAGAATGGTTTAAGGCTTACATAATTATATAAGTGAATTATATGACTATCATAATTTAAAGTTTAAAAATAATTTTCTGAAAACCATGTATGTAATTTGGCTATGCAGTATAGCCAAATTACATAAAACATTTAACTGAACAATTTATCGAGCATTAATGCTGGCAAACCAGCTGGCTGCTAAAGGCAGCTAGTAAATGCATAAAAGTAAACAAACCTCCTGTAGTCGTATGAACTTCTCCCGTTCTCTTAATTGTTTCTCTTCTTCTTGTCTCAATTTTTGAGTTTCTAACAAAAGTTTTTCACTCTCCATCTTCTTTCTTTCTTCTTTTAATTTCTGTATTCTATCTTCATCTTGCATAAAATCACAGATTTCTTTTAAATGACAAATCAAAACATTTAAGACAGCTATATAAAGATATTTATATACATGAAATATATAAAGATTTTTATATTATATATTAAGATATAGATTATATATGATATAAAGAGAGATATAAAGATTATAAATGTAAAGATATTTATAATATATATAAAGATATTTATATGCATGAAATGCTTAAACTGTTCTGCCACTCTGGCACACACAAAAAAAAAAGAACATTAAATTTAAGATTTTCTTTTAAAAAATTACTATTAAAAATCTGCCAAAATTACTCAAAAAGTAGCATCTCATTTCCTTGTAGAATTAAAAATGGCAGCCTGATAGAACAGGCTTTCTTTAAGGCATTTATTTTATATTTAAAATAATATTTTCAATTTGAATGTGAATATTTGCCCCTTTATGATTATAATAACAAAAACAACAAAATCAGTAGATATTTTTAAGATTCTTTTATATAATGTTTAAATTCCTTTTCAAACAAATGTCCCGAAGCTATCCTCATATAGGAGTAAACACAATTAGCAGTATCTCTTATTTCCATGCATGAAAAGTTTAAACTTGTGTGAAAAGTATCTTCATTACATGAAGCTTGCTTTTATGAGTGAGACTAGTTAATTATACTATATTAACAATCCTTTTTTAAAGCAACATTAAGGATATTTTGGGACACATTTTGTCCTTTTGAGCCACGGTTAAGTGACAAGGATGAATCCTGAACCAACCAGCCCTCCAAACTTTAAACACTACACCATTGGTCCAGACAGATTTAACACCCACCAGATTCACTAACATGGCAATTCTTTGGCGGAATCGGGCCTCAAACTGAGCCCCTCTGATTTCAAAGTCATGACATTACCACCACATCACTGTGGCCTCTATCATGTGAGGCACTGCCACATAAAAGCAAGAAAATGTACTAATACTGCTACTTATATAAAAAATTAAAATTTGCTTTTTCTAGATCACTTTTTTTTATTCCATTTTATTCTATGATTATTATTTTCAGGTAATTTATATTTAAAGAAAAGGTCTAATTTTATAGGATTATGGTCAGAGCTTAATTCTGGTAGGGATTCAATTAAATAAAGGTACAAGAGATCTTTTACTATGGCTAAATCTATTGTGGATGCTGAGCTAGGACCAAATCTTGTGGGCTCAGAAGGAGCTAAAATTTCCAGGCCAATTTGGTCTGCAAAATGTCTTAGAGTAGTGCCACGTTTGCTGATGTTTTTACAGTTCCATGATGTGTGGTGTGCATTAAAATCGCCACAGATTATTTGGTTAGAGCTGCACTGCAGTAAATTCTCTAAGTCGAAGGTGAACAATAATTCATCCGACGACGGTGGAATGTAAATGGAAGTTAGTGTGATTGGATCTGAGTTTTTAAAATTAATTACAATAACTGTGGCTTCTATGTACATAAGCGTTGGTGGTACTAGGTGATAATGAGGTATGGTGGATTTTATGGCTATTGCTGTCCCTCCACTAGAGTGAGCTGGGTCTTGATTAGCTCTTAACACATATATTGACACCCCAGAAAAAATTGACAAGCTTGCAGAGGAACTTGAGTACGAAATTAATCAAGCTAAAATTAAAAATTCTTTACCTCAAAACCCCCAAAAATACTTTGCACACCCAGATTTCAAAGGTATGATTGCTGGGTCCCTAGTTCTCTGATACAGCCTTCTGAACAAGGTCAGAAGGCTGTATCAGAGAACTAGGGACCCATTACTAAAAACCACCCTTAACAAATTAAACAAAAACATTCAAAGAATGGATGCTGAAATAGAAAGCAATAGTCTAGCAAACAAATTAATCAACATCAACACTATTAACGGAAATATTTGGGATGTTGTGCACCCCTTTAAAAAGAAAAAATTCACCATTCCATCATTAACAGGAACAGCCAGTATTGCTAGAACTGATAAAGAAATTGCAAACTGCCTGGCGGAGAGCCTTGAGACACAATTTACACTTAATAAAATTGAAAATACTGAAATTGAAGACAAGGTAACAAACACAATTCAAAAATTCCACACCACACCAACACAAGGGAGTTCACAAATTCAACTACCGTCAGTACTTGATATTATTAAACAAATTAAAAACCTAAAGAGTTCAAAGGCACCAGGAATTGATAATATCAATAACATGATGATCAAAAATCTCCCACCTAACGTAATTATTATTTTCGCAATTCTAATTCACAAAATTTTAGAAATTGGGACACTTTCCCACACATTGGAAAACAGCCACTGTAGTTCCCATCTTAAAACCTGGTAAAGACCCCACTAGCCCAAGCAGCTATCGTCCAATTTCTTTACTCCCCACGCTAAGTAAAATTACTGAAAGTGTCATATTAAATAATGTTAATAATTTCCTAAATGATAAAAACATCCTGAGCCCAGAGCAGTTTGGCTTTAGACCAAGCCTGTCAACTACACACCAATTAGTAAGAGTCCTAGAATACATAAATGAAGGCTTCTTAAATAAACAAAAAACAGGTGCAGTTTTTCTAGATATTCAAAAAGCCTTTGACAGGGTTTGGCAGGATGGATTAATACACAAACTCATAAATTATAATATTCCCCCCTACATCATTAAAATTATTATCTCCTATCTGAATGACAGAAAATTCCAAGTTAAAGTAAAAAACGAGTTTTCCGACGTCAAAACAATCAAAGCTGGAGTTCCGCAAGGCTCAAAATTGGGACCAGATTTGTTTTCATGTTACATCAACGACATCCCAAAACAGTTCAAACCCCTACTTTGCTTATATACCGATGACACTGCAATACTGGCTAAAAACAAAAATCCAAAATACATGCACATAGCACTAAATAGACACCTAGATGAAATTACCAAATGGATGAAGATCTGGAAAATTGAAATCAATCCAACAAAAACAGAAGCAGTCGTCTTTCACAAAGGAAATAGCACGGCGAAATTTCCCAAAATTAAAATTAATAACCAGATTACTGAATGGTCTCAGGAGAGCAAATATTTAGGAGTCACGTTGGACTCAAAACTCACATTTAAATCTCATCTTCTAAAACTCAGAAATAACTTCCGAGAAAAAGCACGCAATTTCCCCCACCCCTAATTTCTCGGAACTCAAAATTGTGCAGGGAAGCAAAAATACTTATTTTTACTGCCTATTTGCGTCCAGTACTAACGTATACAAGCTCGGCATGGGGACATGCAGCCAAAATGAATATTAAAATAATTGAATCCCCATTTAATCTCACAATAAGAAAAATAGTTAACGCCAAATGGTATATGAGAAACACCGATATTAGGAAAGCATTAGACTACCCCTCTTTTAAAGAAATAGTTAAAAAATTAGCAACAAACTTTTACAACAAAATTGATGCAAGCAATAATGAAGCAATTAACAATATCCCCAAATACAAAGCTGATCCTAAAATTACCAAGAAATGTCCTTCTTATTAAACTTGCTACTATAAATCAAATCTCTTTTTGTTTGATAAAAAATACCCCCCCCCCCTAATATTGATGTGCACTCAGCCACTTCACAAAAATTGCTCCTTAAAACTCTAATCAATCCTGCTATACTTCATATCCAAGATCTTCAGGTCAAATAAGCTCAAAAAAACTCAAGCACTTAAATAGTGTCACCTCAACAACCAATCAAAATGCTCGCTTAAATTCATTAACCAATGGGGATGCGCAGCTTGTGTAGATCTGCTCTCTGTTAACAAGTATCTCTCTCAGTCCATGTCATTCTAGCAACAGCAATGGAGACTCTCACATCGCCAAGGTTGGAGGTAGCTCGACAACGGGCAGGAACTCTGTTAACCTTCTTCTATGAAATACTGCTACTTGCTTCAACCAATTTCATATGGAAATTGGAGATTCTTTTTATCAAATATTTAAATTTAGATAATTACTTCAAATATTTAAAAGCTACAAAGCTTCACATATTAGTTTGTCATTTTTAATGTTTGCTCAATATTTGTGATAAATTGAAAAGATTTATTCAACAATTCTTTAAATTGACTTATGACTATATATAAAAAGATTTAGAAATTCTATAATTACTAACACTATCATAAAGAAATTACTTAATCATCTCTGAAAATGTTCTTACAAATTGTTTGTTCTTAAGTGAGAAATATCCTAGAAGAAAGAAGTTTTTAAAAAATAGGGTTTAAAAATTTTTATCTGGTGAATTTGCCAGTTCATAAAATTACCATAAATATAAATAAAATTAGTTTTAAAAATTTAAACAATCCAAATTCTAAAAAGACAAGTATATATATATATATATATATATATATATTATATATATATATATGCCTTTTTAGTAATACAAGAGAATAATATTAACAAAAACTTGAGTCAAGTAATTTGAGATGAAAAATAAAACATTCTTAAAAGAAAAATGTTTTCAAAATTCAGAACATAACCCACTCTTTGAATTTTTCATAACCACAAATTAGGTTTTGGAAATTTCATCATTTTATTTGAATTAATGCAAGAATATCTCCATACAATTTTTTAAAAAAATTGAAAATTCATTAATTATAAAAGCATATAAGTAAAATGATGACAGCATATAAGTAAATTTGAAGCAAATTTTACCAGCATTATTTAATAGTTCCCTCTGTCTCTCTTCTGTCTCAAGATTTGCTATAATTTCTTGTTCCTTTTCAATAATTTTATTTTCTTCCAGCCTCAACCTTTCATCAGCAGCAATTTCCACTCTTTTCCTGTTTTCCTTTTCCAGTTCTACTTCCACTTTCAAAATCTGTTCTAAGGCAGGTGGAGGAGGCAAAGAATGTTCATCTATTTGAATTTTTAAAAGAATGTTACAAAAATGAAATATTAAAGTTATTGACAATTTAAAGTATCTGCTTAACTGACTAAATTCCATAAGCAAATATTTACCACAAATGCCATTATCAACTGCTTCTATCCCCAAAAAATTAGACATTCTCTTGTGAATCTCTTTTTTTATACGTTTGGTGGAATTTACACGTTTCAAAGGAACTGCCTAAAATAATTAAATATACAATCAAATATTCAAAAGCAATTAAAAAGCAACCAAATATTTGTGATCAAAATATATCATCACCTTAGGAGTCTCATTTTCAACAGGAGGTGGGGGTGGTTTTTCTTTGGGTGGTTCTGCCAATTTTAGTTGAGAAATAAGATTATGCTCTGGAGATCCTAACAGATCTAAACTTGTTAACTGAAGGAGAAAGAAAAGCAATATTTTGAAGCACCCGCACACACAATTTGTTGAATGAAATTTGCATGCAATAAATTTAATATTTTGTAATTATAAAATTAAAGAATGAAAATATTTAATAAATTTACAACAAAACAAATGACAAAAGGAAATATCTAAAGTAATATTTTAAGTATCAATATTGCGTAAAGCATGCCTCTGAAGTGATACTAAAATCCCTCTGTCTCCCCCCCCCCTCTCTTTCACACACACATAATCATAGAACTGTATAAGAAAAGCATACAATTCCTCCATATTTTTAAAGATTTTTTAAATATTATTAGAAAGCACACTTTTGTAGAGTTTGAGAGTGGTAGCAAAAGTTTTCTTTAAGAGAATTTTGAAAAGTTTGCTTCAAGCCACAGTGGTCGCTATTGCTAAGGTCTCAGCTTCAGAACACTATGTTCCAAACATGACTGCATTAAAGATCTACTGCATATTCAGGCTCAGCAAACATTAAATTTAATGTTGTGAAACAAATTTCTACTTATTACTGTGATGATCTCAAAAGTTTGAAAAGAGAGGAGCTAGCTCAGATACCCTTGTGATCCCCCAGCCAGGATTCAAAATTATCAGGTCTGTCCTAAACTGGCCTTAATATTGCTTTCAAACAGGATATTAATATATAACTAAAAGTTTAGCACAAATTTTTGATGACAGTAATTTCTTAAAATGTTTGCAAATAATTAATTTCATTAATTCAATACAAAACTAATAATAAGTAAAATAGTAAAAAGTTTAACGTTAAAATGATTATAAAACAAACCCGTTGCTCAAAATTCAATATATAATCAAATGTTCATACACAACATGGTGTTTTCAAAAGAAATATATGTATGAAACATACAAAAATAGAAACTGAATGTGCAAGATTTCACCTTTGATGACAATTCTTTAGCACTCTCTTCCTCTTCTAATTGTTGAAGAATCAATTTCTCCATTTGTTCCGCAATTTTTTCCACAGGAGGCACATCATTCAATACAACTTTTTCAGTAATATTTGGAGTGGAAGTTTTCAAATTGTTTGAGAAATCTTTGTTTTTCAAAGATTGAGATTGAAAGACTATGTTTAATGATTCTTCATTGATTTGAGGACAAGAAACTGCAGCCTCCTTTTGATTTTCAGGAAAGTTACTTTTCTCATCAGTAATTTCCATACTAATAATTTTTGCAGTCGCTTTCTACATAAAGAGATAAAAAGTCTTAGAAATTCAATAAAGTAAAGCAATATATGCATTAAAAAAAACGTAAATCTTTAATCATTATTTTAGAAAGAAAAAAAAAGGCTACATAAAAAAAAATCTTATGAAACTTAAATGCTTAGTTACAATTATGTATCAATTATATTACTTTATAATTATCTGATAGTTTTGAAGTGAATAAAGATCACTAGTGTATTTAACCAGATTTTAACATTTATCAATGAGAGTTTAAAGAAATATACATATTAATTTGAAATATGCAATGAATACACACAAAAAAAGAAAAGAATCAAATTTAGTATTTTAAAGGATTATTTCAGATTTTAAGATGATATAAATTTATATTCCAAATATAAACAAACACTGCAAACTTAATCAAGATAATTTCCTTAAATTTTTACCCAATAAAACTAGCACCAATTAAAAAGTTTTGAAACAATACATGCAAAGCCAGGTAATTATTGTACACCATGCACTATGAAACTGATCAGGAATGCAGCACTTCTAGATGATATAACAGTCAATCACCTTTTTCTTGTGGCGAATAACATTTTTTGATTTCTTTATGTCACCTTCCTCTGCAATTACATTAAGTTTCTCTTCATTGATAACCACAGAAATTCCTTCTTTATTTTTGAATTCAGCTGTAGGTATTTTCTTATCAGTAAGCATCTCTGCAGTGTTAATGATGGGATTCAGTTTATCTGTTTTGATATGATTGGATTTATCTATACTATTATGCTTTATTTCCTCTTTATCAACACTGGAATTAAATTTCAAACTACTTAGATCAGTCTTGAATTTCTCAAAATTTTGCAGTTTTTCAATGTCTGACTTCTCTGCATCACAAGCACTTTTTAAATTTTGTGAACTACTGACAGTTTCCTGTGAACAAGGAGAAAATTTTGTTTTTTTACTTCTTAATTTGTCACAAACTGACTCTTCCATACAAAACAGAGCACTCAGCTTTGATGAATTACAACCAATGCTTGACTTATTGACATCGTTATTATTTTCTGTGTTATTTGTATTATTTAATTTCTTAGTATTTTTACAA
Source organism: Argiope argentata (assembly GCA_026289955.1). Taxonomy (NCBI): domain Eukaryota; kingdom Metazoa; phylum Arthropoda; class Arachnida; order Araneae; family Araneidae; genus Argiope; species Argiope argentata. Next base: position 736,986 of record JAOUZG010001254.1, on the reverse strand, counting down.
ATTGTTAATTTTTCTCTGCAGTTCACAACTACAGATTTAGTTGGATCACAACTAACATTTGATATTCCTGTATCATCCAACTTTACCTTTACAGTATCATTATTAAAATTCGATTTCTCAGAACCATTAAAATTGGTTGATTTCTCAATCACTATATTTAATTTGTCAGCAACATTATTCAGTTTTGCTAAATGAATGCCAGATTTCCTTGAAGTACAGCTCGGTTTCTTTGAACTGCAGTTTGTTTTTTCAACATTGCTACTTGATTTCAAAGATGATGAGGGTATAGACATGATATTCAAAGCAGGAATTGCATTTGATTCTTTTTGTGCCTAGGAAATTAATCAAAATACTAAGATGTTAATAAAAATATGAAAAGTGATGAAAAATAAATTAAGTAATCAAAGATAAACTGAGAATGGATTTAGTGACTTTGTAATTTGAGTTGATTATTAGATTTATAATGTCTTGAAGGAAAGTTTTAGCCATTTAGATCAGATTTTTAAAAAATTGAAAACATGGCAATACAGAAATACATCTAATTCATGAACAGTGTAATATGCAAATTTTCTTATAATTTTGAGACTCAAAACAATAACAATTAAGACAAATTGCCATAATTAAAAAGAAATTGATATCAAAATAAGCAAGACTCATCAACTAGAAGGGAAAAAACAAACTCTGCTTATAATTAAAGTGAATATATGTATACCTGTTTATATTTTACAGAATAGTTTTTTTTTATCTAGAGCATACAAATGTTATACACACATACTTTGGTGGGTAGATATGTGCACTCTAAATGATTTTTTCCAATGAAATTTTAACTAAGAATCAAATTAATTAAACTTAAAATGACATTTTGGCCTTTTTCTATGATAATTCAGAAAATATTGCAGGATAAAAAATGTTGCATTATCTAAAATTCAGAACATTATTTGATCAATGATACAAAGTTGATATAAATAAGTGAGGTAGTAATAGAAAATATTTAAACGAAAAATTTGACAATCATTGAACTGGTCACTAAAGGCAAGTAAAATAAAAGAACTTTCTAAAATTATATTTTAGAAAACATTTGTTAGCAAGCAAATTAGTAACTGCAGAAAAAAAAAAAAACAGTAAAAGGAGGCATATCAAGTTTAATGTTTTGTTTATTGTACAGATTTCAAAATTACCCATGTCCTGACAATTGGTTTCTAAATATAGGCAAAGTTTTTATTGTGTGTAATATCAACTGTTTGTGAACAATCAAATTACTGCCGACATTGTTACATTTTTGCTATTATTAAGTTTACTGCTTTTGTTTGTTTGTTTAGTTTTTAAAATGTGCAGAAAGCATTCTTGCCACAATACACTTAAATAGATGATAAAAAGGACAGTCCACATTTTGGAATCAAATCCTCACTAAATCAATTTAAAAAACAGTTATAATTATAATAATGCTTCTTTAAGGATAATGTGAAACTGATTAGAAATAATCTGATTACTTTAAACAGCATATAAATCTCTAATAAAATCTTCAGGTTCTTTTCATTTTCACCAAGTTGTTGAAAGCAAAAATTTTGAAATATATTTAAGGCATTTAGAGAAGAAATAAATCAATTTCATACAGCTGCCAAATTTAGAAGCTAAAATTTATTTTTAAAAAGAAATACTTACACTAGAGCAAAAAAACTTTGACTGTGTATTAAGCTCTTCGAAATCATCAACAAATACTTCATTTTCTGATTCTATGCTTCTTCTTTCAATCTTATTGTTTTCAGATTCCTCATTAGGTGATAACTTGGGTGCAGATGAATCAATACTACTTAAAGAAGTTTTTGTAGCACTTGATATATCAACACAGTTGGAATTAACATCAGACTCTGACACATGTTGAATATCTTTGGCTGCACATTCAGTATTTTCTACAAATTATAAAATCATAAAAATAATACATTTTATGTAAAATATAATTTATAATTTTAAAGAAGGATACTGCTAAACCATTGCCATTACATTTACAAAAACACTTTTGCACCTTTAAAATTTTTTTATACATTAAAAATTTTTGAAAGAAATTTTTAGAACTTGACAAGTATTAATAAAAAATTAGTCAGAAATTTTATTAAAGCCAGATAATAATCCTCAAGCTGAAATGTCACTATTGCTTAATGGTCATGTTACTTGGCTACTAACCCTCAGACTGCAAGTTAGGGCCTAGCGCAATCCGCTTCAGCCGCATTGGTAACCCGGCAACCTTGAGGAAACAAACTTCATACGCAGCTTCGCATAATGGTGCCCTCTATCGGAAGCAAAATGCCGCTAAGTGCATTAAATACGACAGCTAACATCACCAAACTCACACACATGTTCTCTCCATAAGCTAGCACAATTGTATAGTTCATCTAACCACCGATTCACTCATGGGAGAGTATGTGGTGCAAGCTTTATAAGTCAGATAACAACTCTCAAGCTGAAGTGCCACTTTTGCTTGATGGTCATTGTTTGTACCATGTGACACTTCTGGATTCAATGTATAGTGTTGCCCCCTACATCCTGTTACTCAGTTTCTAACCCTCAGATTGTGAGTTCGGGTCTAGAGCAATCTGCATCCACCACAATATTTATTTTGTTCCTTTCATTTTGATAACTAATTTTAATTCAAGATATTTTTCATGTATACATTTAATAATATATCAATTTAATCTTAAAACTCAATATTTTTGAATCTTTTCTATTATTTTTCAACTACAGGAAGTGGTCTCCTTAAAGCTCCCACCAATACATCTTTAAAAAGTAGTATTTCCTCTTTTCATAAAAATAAAAAATATTAGACTTTGATAAAGCAATGAAGGCCACAAGTTTTCATTATTATTTACAAAGTTATTCATACAAGCATTTCATGTTTCTTAGCATGGGGAAGGAAACAAAATATGCCTTTTGGATGCCTCTTTTATCTATAAGCTGAAATTAAAACTTTTCAAAGTTCTACAATTTTAGCAGTTGTATCACAAATCAAACTCCAATTATCTAAGTCATTCCATCTTTGAACTAACATTTTTATACATATAAATATTAGTAGATGTAATATAAAATTCGATACAGATCTACACTTAAGATAATAAAATTATACTAATTTTTATTCATCTTGCTCCTTTTGTTTCATAGCTATGTTTGCATGTACTTTTTTTATAAATTTATGGCGTTGACAAACTTTTTGTTAGTATTTTGTCCAAGATATAATTAAAAAATCGCAAATTTGATGGGAATGCAACAAAAAATTCATCTTAACTTGAAATATTTTAAATAAACATGTTTACAAACAAACATAATTTTAAAATGCTTTTCAGACACAGAGAAGTCTAAATGTGAAGTCAAAATTTCAAAATTGAACTTCATGATTACAGAATTTTCTCTTTATAAATGAGAAAGTAAAATCTTGAAATAAAAAACAAGAAAATTGCTCCAGTAGTATAGAAAAACTTTAAATACTGATAAAAATTTTATTACCATCACAAAAAACATTACAGAGATTCAATTTTAATAACTGAAAAATTTATTGAACATGAAATTATAAAGATTCTAACAGGAATGGAGAAGGAAAAGAAACGATAATTAATATTACATACATTCAAATTTTTCTCTGTGCATTTGAACGTTTGCCTTTTTAAGCAAAATCTTATATAAAATGCATTATCATTTTCTATATATGAGAAAGTGAAATGAACCATTTTGAAACGAATACAGTATAACTGTTCGTATAAGTTAGAAAATAAAAAATTCCTGTATATCATTATGTACCATGTGAAATATATAGGAATTGTTAAGTATGCCATTCTAATTACGTTTTTCAATATTATATTATTAATACTTATAAAATAATATGTATGCTTATATTAATACATATAAGTAATTAAAATATTAAAAAACCAGTAATTTATATTAAAAGAAACTAAAACATACCATTTAGGATAGGTACACTTTCTACATTCATTTCTTTTTCAAAAACGGTATCAGGATCTGTTTTCTACAGAAACAAAAAGTTTGCAGTTTATTATTTAAAGAAAGTCATTTCAGTAGTATAAATATTATAACACAAAAGAAGAAGAAAAATTAAAGTTGAAATTACAAGAAATATATCTGCTGTTTTATTTCAAAAAGGAAAGAAAAAAAAAACTTTTTACTGTAACTTTTTCTAATAAAATTTAACAGAGCTGCTGCAAATAATTTTAATAATGTAAACAATGCTCAATACTAAACTCAAATGAAATAACAGATTTTCATGTTGTAGAGATTTTCTTATTGCATTTCTGTAATCATTTTAATAAGTATTAGGACATTCACTGAATCTAAAAGAATCTTCCTATAAAACTTCTAACATTTGTTTATTGATTATGCTGAAAATAAACATTTATATAATACACAATAATGACATGTAGCAAATCTTCAACACTTAATATATCAGCATTTTAACTATTAATGGCTTTTCTTCATAATAAACTTGTATTAGCATTGGATTCTCATTTAATTGAGCATGTTATGAAATTACTGTTCCATACTGAGAAGCTATGAAATATTGTCACTTTTTTCCCCATAAGGAAAAGAAGTGTTGATTTAATATTTAAGTGCAATTAATGTTTTATTTATACCTATGAATAAAACATTAATTGCACATTTAATACATTGAAATAAAATGTTTGCAGGCACTGCACATTTTTCTAGGTTTTTTCTTCTCATCAATTAAGCTCTATTTTATGTATGATTTCCTTTTTTGCACTCTGAGTTAGGAAATGCACACCCTTTTTCTCTGCTTTTCAGGAAAACCTATTACTGATTTTCAAGGCTGGCTTAAAACAGATTTGATTTTCTGGGCACAAATGTTCAAAAAGCATTCAATGTTGAAATCATAGCTTAAATTTCAAAATAAAAATCAAATGATCAATCTTGACAAACTCTTTAGACTTAAAAAAAATTAACCATCAAAAAAGTTGAAACAATATTTAGCAGCTAATGGATATCCAAAATTATAAGTATAAAAATTCAAACAGTTATTTGTTAAATGCAATTTTTTGCTAAAGTGCAATTGCGTGTTCTAGAAACTACAGAACTACTGAAAAACTTAAACTAATCCATATAACTAAAACTAGATTTCTATGAAACTTCATTTATGATTCTCTGGCTTAGGTGGTATGTTTGCATTAGTCATCTTACATTAGTCAATACTAAACAATTCACATGATTTCTTTTCACTTCTTGCAATAGCATGAATTTTTTCAGGAAAAAGAACTTCAAATAATCTTTTTAAAAATTATGCCTGTGAGATTCCAGATTTTTTATAAATTCATTCATTTTTTTTTCTTTTCACACACCTATTATTCCCAACATATTAAAAATAACTACTAATACTCTCACAATATTTCATGATTCAAAATGTTCTAAATTAAAGAAAAAAAATTAATCAGCTTTTAAAAGCATGTGTAAGCCGAATCTATTAATTAATTTTCACTTTTTAGTATTTAATTTATAATTTAATCATATTAATATGAAATCCTGATTTTTTTTTCAAATTCACTCTCAAGAGATAACAATCCTACTGAGTCAATTTCAATAAATTTTCATTGATAATTAAAACTCAAAAATATTTTTTAAAAAGTATTTCCACTGAAAACATTCAAATTAACAAAATTTCAAATCTCAAGCATATTAGGGAATGAATGTAAAATAGATAACACAACTCCATCTTTACAAATCAAAAAAGAGAAGTTGAATAAAAATATATGATAAATATATTCAGGAATCTTATAATTACTTTTAACCAAATGAACAGAAAGTATAAACTAGAATATACTAGCATAAAAGTTTTTTTAAAAAATTGCATGTACTGAAAAGAATGCCAAGTTTTATATTATATTATATATATATATATATATAGAATAATTTTGCATTTTTGAAATAAATATTTTTATTTAAATGTGATTAGTCTCTCCAAATTAAAAGAAAAAAAAAACTATATTTCTATAAATTTAAAGATAGGAATGTAAAACTTTGTATGAGCTATATACAATTTTTTTTTTTTTTTTTTTTTTTTTTTGCTATGGAGGTCACTTTTTTCACTATTTCTCACTACATAAGTATTTTATTAAAATAAAAGTCATAAAAACCACCAAAATTAATGTAAAGAACTAATAATGATACACATTATATAGTTTAAGATCATGTTACTAGTTATTTTGAAAACCATATTTCATATTAAAAATTTTTACATCCCTGATATACAGGGGAAAAATTTCTTTTGTGGATAGAAAAAAACTTGAAGTGCACATTTAGCAATGAATGACATGTTTAATTAATTTATTAATGATGTAATGGGAAAAAATATGGAAGCTGGTATAACAATAGATTCATTTGCAAACATAAGTAAAATATTCAAATTTGTTTAATCTCAATTGCCCACCCAATCCAAACAGAAACATTGATATAAGAAATGAGATGCATAAATAAAAGGAGGAGGGATCTCAAAAAGAGGAAAAAATAGGTAAATAACTATAGAAAATATAATGTAGGTTATACGGATTTTACTAAGATTTTAATATTTGAGAAAAGAAGTTTATTTGGCACTGTAAAGAAGTTTATTGTGGAGATGTAAGAGGCTTTGATAGTGAAAATTACATTTTCTAAACAATAGAATTTGAGAGAGAATAAATAGATTTGGTGATTTAAAAGCCCCTAAAATGACTTGTTTACCTTTCCTATTCCAGTCAGAATGAATAATCAAATTTTTGATGCACCATGGCATTTCATTATATTATTAAGAATATTATATTGAATTGCTTGCATCTAAAACAAATCTGTTATGGTTAGTATTAGTTACTAACTCCCAGATTACAAGAACTATAAAAATTAATCTTTAATTAACAACATTTTTGTTATTCTTTAGGTTAAATTATTCTGAGTCAGGAATTTTGTACAAAATTATGGCGCCCTCTTATTCTACATAATAGACATCTTTAGGCATGTACAACTTGCAGAATCAAGATTGCTTTCATGTGGCCACTCTCCCAGGCACTGTTCATAGCAGATGCTGTGATCAAATGATAATAATTGAGAGGCCATTGATATAATGTACCTGCAACCAGAGTTTGATCCCTAAAAATTAAAATTATAAGTAACATTTTACTTCTAGATATATTATACCTGCAAATGAAATACAGAATAGAAAACAAGGAGAAATTTATGAAAGACGTACGATTCAAAATTTAAGAATTACATGCGATTTCTGCAATGCTGTTCCACGAGATAAAATTATTTTTTTCAATGATATTATCAATTCAATATGCATTTCATTTTAATGGTGATTAAGTGAGTCAAATAATTTAACTCATTAAATTTGCATAATAATGCTTACAGAATTTGAGTTGGAATCTTCGCAATCCCTTTTTGATATACACTTTGAGTTGAAGCCTTCAAGAATATTCACACCATTCAGAAGCAATCCTGAAACTCTAGGTGAATCGCAATCTATGCTACTACCACTGTCCTGGCTGAAATCGGAACAACTGTCCGGAGTATCCCCCATTCTGTGGCTGCTGCTAATACTCTCCAACCCTGAATCAGTATAGCTAGTTTCATTCATCTTCGATTTACAACCATCTGATGAATCATTTTTCAATGAATTACCATTGTTTCCATCTGACCATAAATTTTTCTGAAATGTTCTTTTTTCAGCAACCTAAAAATTTTGCAGAATGAATAAATAGGCAAAAATATTTCATATCGTACTGCATATTGAAAATCTGTTTTATAAATAAAATATAAGTGATACACAAGAATGAAGATGAAAGTAAACAAACATAGAAAAAATATAGATTATAAAAAAAAGGAAATTTCTGGGAAGAAATAAAATATCATCACTGAATTTCTTCATAATATTTTTTTCCATTGCAATAATTGGGAATTACTGCCTCTGGAATGTCAGGTGAATGTAAATTTAGCAACTAATAACAAATGATATAAACTCTTTCCTTAAACTGTAAATGACAATCACAGGATGCCCCGTTAGAGTGAAAAATCAGATGGGTACTTCAATTATAGGTCAATGTATCCCCTTCAAACTATAACTACTGAAAAAAGTGATGACTTTTCAATGGGGAAAATAAAATCTATCTTTAGCTTTAAGATACTGGAATTTTCAGATTAAACAAAATAATTTATTAATATAAAACTGTTTAATACAAAGTCTATTTCCATTCTTTTTTATATATTTATACACTGCATATATCAAAATATATTATCAATTTTAAACACTTGACAAAATTTATAGTTCATCATTTAGCTGTATAATTAATATTTAAAGAGCAAGTAATAAACATCAGATCTGTAAAAGTAATTAAATGTTAACAAAAATTTAATTTTATGAATATTCAAAATCTGCATAGATCATGAAAATAGAAGATAAATGTATTTTGTACTTTCACAAGTAAGAAATAAAGAAAAATATGTATATATTCTCTCTCCCTCTTTGGAGATGCATGCGAACTTACTCCTTCATCTTCACTATTAACAGCACTATTTTCTGCTGATCCTTCTGAAAATGGATGGCTAGAATTACTCTTGTTAGTTTGATCTTCCCATTCCTGCAGTTCCAAGGGGCTAGAAATCAGACACAGACTCAAAGTCCTTCCCCTATTTGCTCTAGGATAAAAAAAAATTAAAAAGTGAGATATGTTGTTTTTTTTTAACCCAGAAAAACTGCTGGTTATCAATATTCTTTAGAATCCATTTAAATGATAATTAAAAGAAAATATCTTGAATTTAATATTGATCTACTATACAGAAATAAGTAGGGTTAAAAAAATACAATACTTATGAATCCGCTAAAATTGTATGAATAGGATCAAATGTTTCTTTAAATTAATCCAAAAATGTCATCAGTAACTGCTAATTAAAAAAACTATTTAAAAATAAAATGCTTTTTAAAAAAAAGTATTATTATTATTATTTTAGTTTTAACAAAATTATTAATATAATAGAACTACATCATTTACTGTTCTCAATACATTTATTATAATTTCCATCCACCCAGTTTCAGAAGTAAGTCCTTACAATAAGTAGACTATATATATAAATAAAATATGAAGGTAGGATTAATAAATGCAGACAGATTTCATTAAGAAACCATCTAGAGATGTGAGGCTGCAAGACAAAAGGCAGCTCGATTAAAGTAAATGCAATTATTTTAGCTGCCACAAATATCAATTCGTTAAAATTAGGGCTTTACGATTCATAAAATATAAATACACAAACAAGTATAAATGTTCAGATTTCTATTTGTAATATTACATTTACTTAGTTTTTATATTATTTATAACCAAGTGCATGCTCAAATTTAATCATCCATTGAAATAAAAATCAAAACATATATATTTTGATGACGTTACTAAAATAAATCATTAGCAAGCTGTTTAATTTAAAAGTATTTTGAATATAGAGCTGGATTGATCAGTTTATTAAAAAAGAAACCTCATAATATACATTGCCTAGGACTATAAAATACCAAAATCTATCATACCTAACATATACATTCACACTAGACAAACTAATACATTAGTCTAATGCTTGATAGTAAGGCAAAAGCAGATTGCCCTAGGTTCGAATACGCAATCTGAGGGTTTGTGGCCGAGTAACATGACCACAATACAAAAGCAATTGCCCTCGTAGATATTATCTGGCTCATAAAGTTTTCGTCACAATAGCTTCAACAAAGGAGTGAAGCAAGAATTCCCTATGCTTCTGAAAACATATATGCATGGCATATTTCCTAAAGAGTACCTTAAAATTAATTTATTCTAAGGGGAGTAAATGCAAATATATAACAGTAATTTCTCTAAAAATTTTAGGATCTTTATTTTCATAGTTGAATAAACATAAAATATTGTATTTCCCAAACAAAAAGGAAGCCCACATGATTTTTTGGAGGGCTCCCATGGTGATTTAATGTTATCACACATTTTTAATTTAACCAGAAATTTGATGATTATACAATAAGTTGATATGATCAAACACATAAGGCATCAAGATAAGATTTCACTGTTCAATAGCTTAATTTATGACCACATAAATGTGTGATTTTCAGATTAAGGATCTTCAGTAGGAATGGTATAACTCAAATTAAGATAAATACTCCTGTAGCTATTATAGGGTTTTTCAACATTTCAAGAGAAATGTAATTGCCAACTGGAATGATTAAATCCAGAGCACTTACAAAACTTAAATGGTTACATCTCATTGGGAAGAATGTAGTGTTAGATAGTTGCACAATGGCTTATCACTTTACAAGTTCTATGCTATATTGGATCCTCTACCAACCCCCATTATTTCCTGTTTGCAAAGCAGGATCTTTGACCCAATTTCATTTGATCTGAATATAAACTCTTCCATCTACTTGCTACTGCTAGAAACACAACTTGCCAAATTTGGCTGCAGGTTTCTAAATTCAATGTTACTATCCATAAGCAAATATCTATTTAATGCAACCATCATGGATTCTCAAACTAACAGTGACTTCCAAAAGATGAAATCTCACAGTTTAGGCAATAATTCCAGAATAATGGATGCCAATTTTTCCAGCAAGAATAATGCATGCTCACCAAAAATAATTATTTCTGACCTCTGATTACCACTCCAAGCCCTTTCACCACCACACTGATATCTATTGGCTCTACTCCAGTTTCAGACATATCCTTATAATGCTCGTTCATGCAAAATTATCATTTATCTGAAATTTTATAATTCATTTCAAGAAAGGCAATGATGATACTGTATTGAGAACTAATTAAATAATTTATTTTTTCATGTCAAATATAGATTTCTTAATAACATCTATTGTACACAAGTAATTACTTTTGCATAGTGGTTATGTTACTCAGCATGAAACCAAAACATAGTAAGTTTGATTATAGGGCATTCTTACCTACTATCCACCCAAAATGGTGACAACCAATCATGTATAAGCAACCTTCATACTGCTGTTGTGACATTGTCTACCGGCAGCAAAAATTATCAGGAGATTTAATACAACAGCCGACATCACCACCAACTCACACACGCTCACTATACACTTAGCTGAAATGTATAGTTTGTCTTGCCACCAATTCACTGGTGGGAATGTATGTGGTGAAAGGTTTATAAGCCAGATAACATCAATCGGAATGAAGTCTCACTTTTGTCTAATGGCTAAGGTACTCGGCTACAAACCTTGTTGCAAGTTCAGTCCTAGAGCAATCTGCAACCTGTACACTTTAAATAAACTGATGGATGCAATAGGATATGTGGCATTGCTTTACATTCTGCATGAATTTCTCAAATATTAATTTTTTTTATACTTCACTTTTTATACTTCATAATGCAAGCATTATAACTATTACAGAAGATAAACTCTAAATGCATTTGGAAGAAATAACACAAAAAGATTCATTTCTACTAGTTTATACTTAAAGCAACCAGTTTACTTGTTATTTTTCAGATTACCAAGAAAAAGTATTCAAAGCTTCTTTTTATTTAAGAAGCCAAGATTTCACGAATATGGTTGCTTTATACATAATGCATTTCATTTGTTGAAGATTTATGGTGGGTAAATTTAATTTGCAATATTTCAATTTATTTTTTGACAATTTATTATAGAGATTGTAAATATCAATAAGAATTAGTTTCCTATAAACAATAGTAGAATGATGTGCTAGTCTAAGATATGCAATGTTAAAGATATCAGTAATAAAGGTCTCAAACACTGATGCAAAATTTAAGACTTATTTATAATACTTTATATCTATAATACATGTATCACATGTAACATTATTTTGACAGAATATGGTTTGGATTTTTTTTTGTCCCAAATAAAATTAGTAATATGAATATATTTAATCAAATAAAGGTTTTATTTTGAAAGCATATACTAAAGTTCAGTATTTCAGAAAGATAACTTTGCATTAGAGATTGAAAATTAATTAACATTTTCTTTATAGTTCTATTTCCTTTGTTTAACAATTTAATATGGAAAATTACATGAATGTATGTATGGAAATTTTTCAATAGATTTGATTTGAAGGACAATTTTCATTTTAATCAAAAGTTAAGATCTTTGAGATGTTTATATAATAGTAATTATCAAGAAATATTAGCCACCCTTACTTTTATTAAAGAGATGAGTAATATTTCTAGTAAGTTGAATTAAGTTCAGTAGAAAGTTAAGTAAAATTATTTCATCATTGGAACTAATTTTTAATCTATATAGCTGTGATTAATAATTAAAATTACTTCAGATACATATTTTTTATTTTTATTTTAGATTCAAATTAAAATATCAGTGAAAATATTATTAGTTTACAAAATTCAAGTTTATAAAATTAAGATTGATATAATTTTGAGCATGTTTAAGAATTCAAATAAAAACCATAAAATGCAAAATTAATACCTTGATTCAACAATTTCAGAAAATGTCTTGATTTTTTTTTGATTAACCTGGCAGCTTTGCTCTTCTTGTTCAAATTGTCTGATTTCCTCCTGTCTCCTAAATACCTCTTCAGACATCTTTCTTCGTCTAGATTTCCAGCTGTCTAAATTCTATGTAGAGAGAAGCAAAGTATCATTTAAATGTAAACAATAAAATATAGAATTTTTAAAAGAGGTTTTGAAGTTAAGTAATTTTAATAAGAGATTACCTACAGGGATTAATGCACAAAAAATACCATTTATGAGATATATATAATCATGTTATACCTAGTTAAATAAATACATTGAGAAATTATAAGAATCATAAAGAGGGCATGATTATTCAGAATCTAAATATAGATTAGAATTATATATGATAGTCAAAAAAATTAATAATCTTCATTTAAAAAAATATGAATTGAATAAAATAAATTTAAAAAGCATTTAAACTAAGAAGTTAGTGTCAAAAAATATAGTGTAAACAAATAAAATTCACAAAAATAATTCATAAAACATAATATCGAAATAAATTCGATAATTGCACTTTTGAATCCGAGTGTTTCAAAAATTTAAATCATAGTATCATGTTATATTCCCACAACAACGAACTCCGTTAAAATAAGCGCGTCTCAATTCTTTATTTTTTTCATCGTTTCTTCATTTATAAATAACTCAGGACACCCCAAATCAAGCTAAATTGCATTTAGTTTTGTTATGTTTTCTTATTATCAACAAATGCCGGTAGAAGATGCCAATCAAATGAAACAAAGTTGTTACCATGGTGATCGGCAGCAAGGTCTGCGATTAAATGATGTTGTCCTGAAGTTCAGAACTTTTGCATGCATTAATCGCTCTGCTTGAGTTCACAAGAATATTTTTGTGAAATATTTTTCTTAAATTACTTATATTTTCAAACAAAAGAATCAATATAGGGAGAAAATTAAAAAAAAAAACAACTTATTATGTGTTCGTTTTATAAGAACTGTATTTTTAAAAAGTTTCCATTCTATAAAAAAAACATGCACTATCAAGTTCTAAATAGCATAATACAACAAATTTGACAATGTATTTAATATTTTAAATTAATCTTAATAGGAAAGTGCAACAAGATTTGCAATGATAAGAGATAATTAATTTTTTCAAATAACAGTTCAGGAGTATATTTTTGTTAATTAGTTTTCAAGATAATAGAAACCTGCCATATAATCAACACCCATACATATGATATTAACACTTGGCGCAAATATATTCGTAGTTTATTACTAACGAGTTACTATTCGTAGTTTATTATTAACGAGTTACTAACGTAGTTTGTTTACTTACGAACATATGCTAAAATTAACAACCTGTTGAAAATAATAAGTATTACCTGCCTCCACTCCATATCTTTTTTAATTCTAATGAGTGCAATTCAGCCGACTGCCATGAAACACTTTACACTACTAATAAATAAGGCGTACAGACGCGTCGATTTTTACTATAACAGATGCCTTTCGATCAGAAGGTCATAAGCACATACAGATTCTAAAAGGGCATATCTTCTTCGAGCAACTTAAAAATTCATCTTATCAAAATTCTTGAAGTGCAGGCACACATAGAAGACTTTAAAAAAGCCGTATAACTGCAGAAATTAGGAGGGAGAAAATAACTCGCTTCACCAATTTTCTCAACAGGTTTAGGCTTCTCACGCATTCGTTTCCTCTGAGAGTGTTCATGTAGTACTACGTCGAGGACGCTATTTCAGCAGGCAGGTGTAAAACAACACGAAAAAGAGGGAAATGCGATACACATTTTTTACAAAGGTAATGTCACGTATTGTTTGTGCTGCCATCTATCACTATCGTGAGAAATAAAATTTATAGAATTGTAAGTACGGCATAAAATTCTAGGTTATTCAGAGAAAGTTTTGATGACTTCTCAAATAATTTTTCTAATTGGTGATCAACATGCTTTAAATAGGTAACAGCATGTGAAAAAGGATCAAAGGATGTTTTAACTATAGCTAAACTGTGATTTGTCTGGTCCAGAATATCAAGACATCTTAAAACAAATATCTAATTCTTCTTTTAAAAGTTTTCTCGGTTCTTCTCTCTATACACACTCAGCTGGATTTTCAAGAAATAAATAAAAATAACTATATATGATCAGGTAACACAGAAAAAATAAATGAAACTATTTAAATTAGATAGTTTGAATTATTTTCCATTAATAACATAACAGAATTTATTTAGAAAACTTTCTTATGAAAAATTTTAGCAACTTTGACCCATCTTAGACATTTTACACACATGCATTAATAAAGCAGAAAATGTCCGGATCAAAAAATTACGCCAATTTCGATATTAATGTAGTTTTTGTTTTCACTTACCGATTGCCACTCTTCTTCCTCTTCTTTAAGAACATCCGGCTTCTTGACTTCTTTCACTTTTTTCAACTGTTCTTCCGCCTGAAAAGTGGGAAAAAAAATTCTTCATAACTAAATATTTCGGTTATTAGATTACTCTTTTAGAAGAAAAGTACACTGAACATATGATGATACAATAAAAAAGGAATTTTTGAAGTGTACAAAAAAAAAAAAAAAGGATTACTAATTATTTCACGAGTGAAATATTTAAAATTCGTAACAGCTGCAAATATATTGTAAAATTGAGCGACCGGTAAGGAAACCACCTATGGAAACAATACCGATTAAAACATATTGATACTAATAATATTAATAGTTAAGATAATAGTAGATGGGATGGGACAAAATTCAAAAATAAGAGAACTAAAAGTAAAAAGTTTGCCAAAGGAAGATGGAACCTAAACAAATAATTACTATTGCCATGTTTTTATAAATATGCATCATCAAAGGAGCAAAAGACATTATATGCAAAGATATTCAAAATGCTACTCGTTATTTCGAATGTCAGTGATATCATAAAGAAAGAGACAACGCTGTTCGTCATTTTATGCTAATAAGGTGGTATTGGGGGAGAAGATAACAGAGCAACTTGTCAGAAACAATTTCAATGATGATTCTGTCCACTGATTTTTAAGTATTTCCTGATCACATAAGCCAAAATAAGTTGAATGCTATCTGGTTCCCACACGTAAGAAAATATATGCTTCCCTCATCAATGTATTCTAACAGAATCGCATGCATAGGGAAACAACACAGCAGAAAATAACAAATCCAATTTTAAAACTGCCAAATTATTATTGTTATTAGTGAAATACCAAAGCATTTTAATCACACAAAAAGGTTTTAAAAAATCACTGATATTCATTGACTTGCTTTTAAGTATCAATAACTCATTAACGTAGATGCTAATAGATTTGCAAAGAATGTTAAATTCATAAATGTAATATTATTACTAAAACGAAAGATGGAAGCCCTGTCTACAAGTGGTAGTTTCACTTGATAGAGAAATGCATTATCGCTGTAGCGCTCCAAAGCGAACAACCTAGTGTCACCAAACATGAAAAGTTGTTCCACATAAATGTACTCTTTTGTGTTTCGAAAATATTGATAACTATTCTCTTTTAAATAGGATATAACTATTTGGCAGTAACTAAGGTAAAAGTATGCTTATTGATCCATTGGCTTCTGATGTATAGTTTAGCAATATAAATTTCTACATAACGATTCTAATTATGATTCATATTGTTAATGAATATTTTTAATTATTTGAAGGGAACTCAATTGAAAATCAGAGTTAATGAGAATTTCAACAGAGGCCAACACGAAACTTTTGTGTAAGTGAGACCAAACAGAATTGAAGAAATACAATAGGCGTTATCTGCACTGAAACCCCCCTGATGACAATTAGTGGCAAAAATAATAATCATGTGTATGCCGTACGCCACTGTAGCTGCACATTGTTTTATGTTATATTGTGACGCCATTCCTATAGAATCTGACCAGGATTCCAAAATATAGCTGGCAAAATGTGTTTCAAGAATGCCACGTGACTATTCAAGTAACCAAAAAAAAAAAAGATACTTTTTATATTTGTAGAGATACATGAATTTTTTTTTACGGGTAGAGATACATGAATTTGATATTTTTGGATTTCATTTCATGAGACAAATATTGAAAACTATCAGTTGCAAGTTTCCAAGAGCACAAAGTAATCATTTTCCTCATGCCAACAGTAAAAATCAAAATTAATGTTAGCGCATAATCATTTGAATTTGGTTTGCTGATTTCGCCTCATTTTGTTTGTCAATAAATGCAGTTTCATTAAAAAATAAATCTTAAAAAGTGTGTCATGTTCTGTTTCATCATTACGGATTAGTAATTTACTCTTATCGCAGTCCGATTTCCAGATCCTTCGCCCTCCGAAAGCAGCGATATAATACATATAAAACCTTTGGCTAGGATTCACATTATTGGTCATAATCTAAGGAATGATTTTCTTTAAATAACGAAATTGAGGAACTTTATTACACATGTATAGCATTACTGTACTAGAAGTTAATCATTGTTAAGGTGCATACACGTCATTGTCAGTCGCAAAAGTATTATTTTTAAAAGAATACAAAGAGCTCTTACCGGCTAAAATTCCAAACCAAAATACTGATCTGTAAAAGTCTATCCAAACCAATGAC
Organism: Argiope argentata; assembly: GCA_026289955.1. Classification (NCBI taxonomy): domain Eukaryota; kingdom Metazoa; phylum Arthropoda; class Arachnida; order Araneae; family Araneidae; genus Argiope; species Argiope argentata. Next base: position 719,922 of record JAOUZG010001254.1, on the reverse strand, counting down.
AGAAGAAACTCGAGTGGAATCTAGTTTCGCCAGTGCATCGAAAGGAGAGCCTCTCCCGTCTGTCGAACGAGCGCACTCCCAACTATGCATACAAATCAAGGTTCAGTGATTTTATGACCTCGCGAAATTATTCGACTGTACTTTTAATCCAGAAAATCTTTGCTATTAAATTATTAATATTTTTTTTATTCTCGATAGGGCACCTTTTCTAGTAGCAAGAGCACTTTTTTAAAAATATCTATCGCATGAAACAACCCTCATTCCAGACTTATTACTGATCTGTTGCGCGGTTACGATTAAACATGTCCTTCACGGACCGCCAAAGCATGTAAATCGTCATAATAATAAGCACATAACACTACACCGATGGACTAACGTTTTTCACGAACGGATCAAAATGTTAAGGATATGTCAGGCTAATGTAATTACTCTCCTAAAACTCTTTTTTTTAATCCTGCATGCAGATGACACTTTTCTATTACTAATGCAGTTACTCTCCTAAAACTCAATTTTTTTTAAAAAAATTCTGCATTTTTAGAGAGGCAAATCTAGCTGCGGCTGAATATGACGCTTTTCTATAACATGATCTAAAATTTCTTTAATATTATATGAAATTTTGTTGCTTAACAGAATCGAACGTTTAAGTGGACCTGAAATTGTCCACCACTGCTTTATATAATGAGAAGACATAACTGCAGCAATTTTGATGAATCATCGTAAGTCAGTTCAAGTAAAAATAATGAAACAATAAATGAACCTCATTTTGGGATGGGGATTGATTGAAAGATAACGAAATCCTTGAATACAAGCAAAAATCTAGTAATAAACGTTCCTTGTTCAACAATGAAAGAAAAGGATTAAATTTTTAATTTATGCAATATTTCTTTAGATTTTGAATATACGTTGTTGTTGTTGCTCTCGTGTTCCAAGGATAATTCATATTGAAGGGATAAAAATATGATCAGCAGTCTTTAAATTATATCGATGGCGCATCAGGTCTATACAGGGTCTCCCGTAATATGTCTCTCAGGGGGGCTAATCGTATTTTGATGATGCTTGTGGTGGCTTCTGTGCACACGTATATGTGATTGGCCATAATCTAGAGACCGGAACAATATTTACATGCAGCATATGATCTGGTGTTGTCCGGATAGATTTTCATGCTCCGATAATGAACCGTTCCAAGTCTGGCAACGGTTGATGAAATGTTTCTGGAGCATTCATATTTGTAAGTAGGAGTATTTTATATGACAAAGAAAATAACCTGTGTCTAGCCACGACATTTGCATCTGCAAGTGATAATGGTACATTTTTGGTCAAGGTTTATGGCTTTTTTTGGCTAATAAGCTCGTACATTCGTTTCCCTCGATATTCACAGGCGCTGGTATCCATTCCAGTACGTAGGGTTTCTCCTTAATGTGCAGTCGTCCAAGGAGAGAAATAACTTCGGATGTAATGTTGGTCCCTGCAATTTTTTACAGCTTCGGAAGCCAATCTAGAATCAGAAAATATTATTGATTCTTCTGTTGAGGTGAAACTTGGGAGTCATTCAAGTAAAGGGATAGCCCTTCTTTGATCGCCAAGATTTCACTAGTAAAGTTAGAGGCGATTATTCCATTATGAACATTGTGTTTGTGGTTTCTGCCATCTGGAAAGAGAAGTAAAATAACAGCGTCTCCATAGTTGAGGGACTTGTCCGAGGAAGTGTCAGTATAGGCAACTGCCTAGTTACTCTGGGAGAGTTTTTCAATCGTTTCAAGGTCTTTTTTTCTTGAGGACATTAGCGACATCTTTTTTAGAACAAAGTTAATATATTATTTCAGATGATATTTGGTATTGACTGATGGTTTTCTTGGCATGAAGGGCTCCTGTAGGAAATCCAAAGGTGGCTGTTCTAATTTGACATCAATTCTAATGTCTGTCATGCTGGAAAGTTGAGGATCCTTTAAGCCTGATCAGACCATTCCATTTAGCGAATACTCTGGTCACTATATGACCAGTATTTTTTTGTAAACTTGATGATGGCGAGTTTGCGCCTACTATCTCAAGGAGATAAGCCACATTCTTGTTCGGCTTTTTCGTTATTGGTCAATGAAACAGTGCCTATGATAATTTTGGAAGCCCGATATTGGATGGAATCTATTTTATCTTTGACGGAGGTGGAGGCCAGATTCTAAATTGGGGGGGGGGGTATATGCTAGCACCGGTCGAATAACAGTGCAATAGGAGCTTTTTAGAGTTTGGGGTCTTTATCCCGAAGAAGTTCCTCAGAGTTTTCAAAGGGTGATTAGTTTTTTCAGAGCTCGGTAAGTAATTTGTTCGATGTGCTTTGTAAAACGTAATTCTGGATCCAAGGTTACACCAAGTTAGGTAGGCAGGTCAACCCGTTCTATTTGAGATTCCTTGATTTTGATGTTCGTATGAAAGTTGCTTCAAAGTGGTCTATCAATGGGGAAAATGTAGTATTTATTTTTATCTGCATTGATTGTTAATTTAAGATCTTCAGTTCTTGTAGCTGTGTCGTTCAAGGTGGCAATTAGAACCTTTTCTGACTCTAATATCTTTGTGCGAATTTCAAATTGCAATATCATCAGCATGACATGAAAATTTTGAGATTGGGTGAATATGAGGATAGATGGTGTTCATAAAAATTAGGAAGAAGAGTGGACTTAAGACTGAACCTTGAGGGACTCCAACTCACAGCCTGCTCCATTAAACTTAACAGAGAATTTCCTCTCTCTAAGAAAGCCATTTATCCATAAAAGGGTATTGTCAGTAATTTCAATTCTTTTGCCCAATACATACTAGTTTTTGACGCCAAACTCTGTCAAATGCTACTGAAAGGTCGAAAAAAAATGCTGTTTTCTGGTGAGGCATTTATCTCTCAGGAGAGTCTGTAACCCCTAAAGAGCGTGTCCCAAGAGGGCGGATAGGGGTGGTTTCAATAGGTTCTTCCTATGTGTGGCTGGAGGGAAATAAAATACCTCCCGCGGACCATCAGGCAGAAGTCCAATCTGTCCGTTAGCTCGGATCTTTCGTTCCTATGGATAGTGCAATAGATTGCTGCTGGTAGGTTAATTCAAAATAAATTATATGAAAAGGAATTCAGAATGTTTGTTTCATAACACGTTTTTTTAGTATGTAGTTACATTGGCTTCTAATTCTTCAATCTCTATTTTGAACATTCCTGATTAGATGCAATTCAAACTGCTCTTAGATGACCATAAATAAAATCAACTGCTAAATAAGACTAACCTTAACAACAATAGCGATAATCTACTAAGGTCCAATTCAAACAAGATGTTATACCGTTTCAAAAACTTTTAAAGGGTCATCTTCACTCACCTTTTTGTACAGAGGGCATGATCCGACTTTTACAAACTGAAAGGGGTTATTGTGCGTTTTGACCACAGAAACAGTTCTCGTAGGAATATGCTCTGTCCCGCTGCTGGTAGCGCTGTCTGTAGACGAAGATCTCTGCGAAGGTGTCTTGTTATGACCCAGAGAGGAGTAGGATCTGACATCGCCCCCTATGTTCGCCTGCCAGCTCTGGGATCGGGACCTCCGAGATCCATTGGAAAGATCCGAGGTTGGCCTCTCCTCTTCTTCATAAGGGCGATCAAAGGTGGCTGAGTACCGGGTGGTACCAGGCATTGTAGTTGCGGACACGCCGATCGAAATTCTGCGATTATTCAAGATGCGTTTTTCATGATCCAGATTTGGATGATTTTTCCTGAATGGGAAAGAAGGGCGAAGTTAATAGAATCATATTTTTCAACAAAGTTATCAACAAATGTACCAATGGCAAGAGTCACGTGTGATTTCAACACGGCTCAGTTCATGAGATATCAGAAAATTCGATTTCATTGATTCGATTATACACTTTTACGTCTAACAATTTTTGAAAACTTATATTTAACTCCATAATATTCTCCATCTAATTAAGAGTAATTAATTATTACTCTAAAACTTTCAGAAAAGGGCCATCACCACCCCCTCAAAGCATGTTTGAAGATAGATTAGAGTTTACACTCAAGAACATGATGTCAAGCTGAGAGAGAAACATGCAGTTTGTAGATCGATGCAGGCGATGTTAAGAGACGAAATTTTCTAGTCAATAGATTCAGAATCTTAAATGACAACCGGTTCCTTTATTTCAGATAGATAATATTCCCTTCATTTAATATTTTACCTGGCGTTTTACAATTGAACTGGAATTTTTATTCATCATTATTATACAAGATGGTAAATACCTTCCCCTATATATGAAATCCTAGCGGCCTAACGGCTCAACCAATCGAACCAAAATTTCAAACATGGTTGTTTCAAGATATGTGCTGGTGATTGTAAAGAACGCAGAGCTCACAGTCACGGTTACAGTGAAAAAATTGGAAATTTTAGAATTGCAACACTCACTTTTTTTCCTTGCGCAAATTCATCAGCGTATTGAGAAAACATAAATGGCGTTGGAACGATTAGCATGTGATGATAATTGCCAGCGTAAAGTATTTCCAGAGAAGAGCATTATAAAGGACCAATGACAACACAGAGAGGAGGAGTTTTGATGCACTTTGCATAATTCACAGGGTGAAATAGTAGAAGCACCAATTGCAGAATACCACTCCCAAAGCATTGCTTGTGGGGAAAACCCTTAAAATGCAATGTGGGAAGAGTGTTTCTTCAATCAGATGTTCAATTGTGCCAACAAGATGATGGTTACAAAGAAACAGCGAGGTGAATTGATAAAGCTGTTTTATCTGAAAAAAGAAAATGTTGCCGAAGCAGCGCAAATTTATCAGCGAAATCACAAGTTAAGACGAGGCCCATATTCTGTAAGAAGTGTATGTGAGTTGGTAAGAAAATTTTAAGAAACTGGATGCACTTGCGATCGACCTCGATCGGCGCGACTATCTATTCAAGTTGAAGTTTTTGCGGAAGTGCATAACATGGTTACTGCAAGTCCACCACATACTCCAATCGTTGCTGACAATTTGGATTTACCGAAAACCACAGTTCTCAGGCTTTTGCGCTCTATTCTGCGGATGTTTCCTTGTTTGTTTCAGTACGTCCAGATGTTGTAGCCTGGAGAGGACAACTGCGTGTGGACTTAACAAATTTTTTCCTCATCGGATATGATGGAGATGACAGATGGCCTCTGCTGATAATATGAACGAATGAGTCACAATTCTCTTTAACTGGAGACGTTAACACCAAGAACTGCGTTCACTGAGCTGACAAAAGCCCTCACGATGTGGCAACAGTGGCTTTACAGGAATCCAAAGTGATTGTGTTGTGTGGCATCGCTAGCACATGTGCACACGGTCTATACTTCTTCGGAGAGATTACTATAACAGGTTTGAAATCGTGCTCTGTTACAAGTGTTCGGTATAAATCTATCACAAGTGCTTGGGTAAATGATGCAGAATTACGTTATTCTTGAATTGCAAAAACGAAATGTCATTAGTGACATTTCGAGTGCCCAATCTTTTATGGAGACAAGATGGGGGTTCCTCCACACGTCGCCCAGTGCTGTAACAACACTCTGGTGGTAGAGTCATTTCTCGTAACTTTACAGTTTCTTGGCCACCATGATCCCCCGACATCACTCCCAAGAATTTCTGGTTCTGGGGTTATTTGAAATCTAAAGTGTACAGGCTTGGTCCACAAGATGTGCCAATATTGAATTTTGCCATAATACGTGAAATTAAACTGATTCCTCCTTTCATGTTACGTTTGGCATTGTTGCCCACAATCTCCCGAATTCAATGCTTTGTCACTTACGAAGGTGAACATGTTGAAAATCTGTAATTATATCTTTACATTCCAATAAACACTTTTTTCTCTCTTTCCTCTCTGTGCTGTCATGAGTCCTTTATAATGTTCTTCCATGCAAATGCTTTACCCAGGTAATTTTCGTCACACGCTAACTGTTCTAACCTCATTGTGGTTTTTCAATGCGCTGATCAATTTACGCAAGTAGAAAGTGGGTATAATTGCTTTTTATACTGCCACTCGAAAATTTCGAAATTCTCTCACAGTAACCGTAACCATGAGCTCTGCGTTCTTTAGAATCATCACAATCTCTAGCGCATACCTTGAAACAACCATGTTTGAAAATTTGGTTCGATTGATTAAGTAAATAGGCCGCTAGGGTTTCATATATAGAGAAAGTTTTTTTTTTACCACCCTGTACTTATAATATTGGAGTGAGGGAAAAAATTAATCTTTATTATCATGCATTTCACTTTTTTTATGATGAATACGCAATAGTAGTTTTCATCCATTTATAGATGTGTTAAAGCAAATCCTTTTTAAACACAAATACAAATATAGTAATGCAAGAATATAAAAAAAAACAGCAACAAACAAAATTTGACTAATTCAAAGATGCCAAAAAAGCTCAATATATTCAAAAAATTTGCATTCAGAAATTTTTCATTATTAAAAATGCAGCTGAAGTATGCGATGAATTTTAAACTAAAATAGGCAATCAGCGACTCCTTTATTATATAAAACCACTTTAATAAACAGCATGCAATAAGTTAATAAATCAGGAAGATTAAAAAATAATGAAACTGCATTTGTTAATAAAAACGTGTACCTATACTGCTATAATAAACGTGAAGAATTGGATGGATGGAGTCAATCACGCCAGAACAGTTGAAAGAAATTGGATGAAACTTAATACAGAGATAGATTATAGTCTAGAATAGCACACATGCTACTATTTATTCCAGTTAATTGAGTGGTTAATTTTTCATTAATTAAAAAAAATTTCTCGCCAAAAATCTGCATCTCCCCACCGCCAAATGAGTATTACTTCAGTTTGTTTTCATCCCACACCAATGATATTAAGCTTAACGGGTTTTCGACCGGTCATTTCAAACGATCCTGCTTATTTTCTTAGTGCATTTAAAGCTAAACATTACATTGTTGTTGTTACTAATCCCAGATGGGCCAGCAGTGCTAGACCATCTCCATAAAACCCAATATTTCCAAAAAAGTCCATAAATAGTACTGAGTCTTTGAGTATGTCATGCTTTATAAAATTTAGACAATTTAAAATGTGAATAAGAGAAGCTGGAGCGCTCTTACACCAATGACAGTCTGGGAAATACTTAAATGAGACCTTTAATATGTCCGCTGATGAATAAAGAGAGGGCTGTACTTTTTTTTTCTATCACCCCTTGTCTGGAGAGGTCCTCCAGGACAATCTCTTAAGTACCAGGAGTTATTAGGAGGAACACGCCAAACCTTATTTATCTCCACTTTTGCAATTGAGGAAATCTCTGAATACGCGAGAATGTGGACATTACCAACTTCATCAGTGGTACGCCTTCAAGTCCGATGTGGGAAGGGACCCGCTGAAAGTGAATGTTGTGATTTGCAGTAAGTCGATGAATGATATTTAGAATGTTAATGCTCGTTAAGTCTCCCACTTGCTTCCAGTTCGATATGTGTTGTAAAGAGGCGCGACTATCCGTTAAAATGCATATGTCGTTAAAATCGGGAATAATATAGGAGTCGGCCGGTTGTAGGTCCTTGTGTATTGCTAAAAGTTCCGGCCTGAACACGGAACAGAAGTTTGGAATTCTAATCCGGAGATGCAATGTTCCTTCAGAAGTCAATACCGCTGCCAGCTGCGACATCGTCTCGCCTGCTGTTAAACATTGTTGATTAATCTATCTTTCGGATTCATTCATAAGTAATTTTAAATTAAAATGATAAAGGAAATAAAAAAACCATTCAGTCTTGTGTTACCCAAACTAGCGTAGAAAATTCATGCATTTGTGTTGCCGCAATTGGCGATGGAAATTCACACATGCGCAGTGTATTCTTGACTTGATTTATTTTCAGCCAGACTGATCAGCAAAACGATTTTGAATAATTGGTTTGCTGTTTTGTTTTATTTCAGGTACACACTGAAAACTAAATTGTTTTCAGGTTGGTTGTGTGGGCTAAGCTTTGATATTACAACCATTTGGTGGTATGCGAGGTTAGTAATCTGTCGATAGCGCTTTGTTTGGGTAATCATTGCCGTCATTTTTTTATGTTATCGTAATTCGATCATTTTTGTTCAATATCCTTGTTTTTTTTAAATTCTGTGCGTATTCCTTTTGCCTACTTTCCTTATTTTCGATTTAGTTTTTTTGGATGCATTCCATTTTTCTGCACTCATTGACTTTTTTTTTCTTTGTTTCCGTTAATTTGTTGCAGCGCTCATCGAAACCTTACAATTGGAAACGCTATTGCTACCATTCACGCCATAATCTGCGGTTTCACAAAAATGTGGAGACAAACTAATTTTTTTTCAACGAAAATTGTTTTTACCAGCACCATAATGATACTGTTACGTTTTTAGCGTAGCGGGTTCGGATTGAATGGACTTTAGTTGAGGACAGCACAAACACATTTATTTACAGCTATTTACAGGTAAATACAGGATAATTGATAAAGTAAGAATTTTAGATAAGTACAATCCAGCAATCAACAGTCAATTACAGCGTAAATGCAAGTCTTATGCACGATAAAAACAGACTTCAAAACAGCTATCGTATAGCACAGCAACAGTAAATCACAGTGAGCTCAATAACACAGCAAACGCAAACACAGCTCACAAATCCTTTAGTCCAACGAGACGCTTTTTATTTCAGAGAAAACTCTCAACTAACTACTCGCTATGAGTCCATTTATAGAAGCACCTAGCCCCGCCAGGGGCTTATCCTCTGACTTGGTAGTAGTTGATGTCAGCGCTGCTGGTGTCGAACTGCCATGGACTGGAAGGAGACCTGGAGATCCCGTGTGAGGTGAGAGAGGAGAGAAGGTGAGAGGAAGGGATGCTATTGGCTGGCGAGAAATCCTATATATAGCTTTGCGAGAATTTTTGCTGAATAGTTTAGGGATTGACTGGCTTGCAAATAGAGTTGAACAGTATTAAAAACTTAGCAGTGGGGTCATCATTATTTTTCATATCTTTTGCAGCTTTTATTAGATTGGGGAATAATTGGAACAGCTTTTTAATCTCATTAAACGCCTCTATCATTTCTTTTAATTCCTCGGAAGAGGGGATGCTATCTTGTGCCTTGTCATTCTGGGGAACGAAATTTTGTTGGGGGAGGTTTGTTCTAAGGGAATTAGTGTAAGAAAAGTTAGGTTTCCGCATGTTTGAATTAAAGTAGTTTGCTCTATTTTGCGGGGGGGGGGGGTTTAATTTGGGGAAATTGGGGCAACCTCTATACGCTGCTGTGTGCCCTAGTTGCTCGCAGTTTATGCATTTGGGTTCTAATATTTTTTCGCTGATGTTACAATTTCTAGTCTGATGAGAATTTCAGCACTTAAGACAACGTGGTTGCATGCAGCAGTTAATAGCAGTATGCCCAAAAAGATTACAGTTGAAACACTGCGAGATGGAATTCCTTCCACGGTAACTTTCAATATTGATTTTAAGATATCCTAATTCTCTGAGGAACTAACTACTCGCTAGTGGTTGGATTATTTGGGCTCCTAGCCCCGGCAGGGGCTTATCCCCAGTCATGATGAAATGCTTCCACGTTGCTTTTAGCTACATACGTGACCGTCTGCGAAGTGGACTGGAAAAGTTCTGCAGGCCCTTAAGTAGTAGTTGTTGAGGAGTAGGGGTGGGTGAATTGGCGAGAGTCAGGGCAGGTTTTGATTGGCTATTTATGGGTGGTGGGTGTGGAGTTATGCACCTTGCGAGAACTTAAGACTTAGAGCTGATTGAAATCATCAAAAATAAGAGTTTAAGTTTGGAAAAAAGAAAAAGTTAAAAATAACAAAAGTTAAATTACAAAATTGGAAATGAGGTGAGATTAGAGTAAAATATTTCTAGGTCTTCTGACTTTAATGTTTGGTGTATATCTGGGGATATTAAGGATGGCTTCATTATTAATTTTTTCCAAGTCTTCAAAAAATTTAGTTGCAAGTTTTTTAAGGAATTTTTTAAGTGGAGGATAGTCTAGTGCAAGGTACATGTTTTTACTTGGCATGTACCAATGCATTTTGCAGATATTTCTTAGAAATCTGGTTTGGAGTCTTTCGACATGAATTAGATTGGATTTAGGCGCATAACCCCACACAGGGCAAGCATATGTAATTACTGGACGCAAATAGGCAGTGTAAATAAGTATTTTATTTTTCCTGGTCATTTTGGAGTCTCGAGAGATTAAGGGATATAATTTACGAGTTAGGTCTCGAAACTTGTTGGTTAGATAATTAAAGTGGGGCTTACAAGTTAATTTACTATCTAAAATGACTCCTAAATATTTACATTCCTTAGACCACGGGATAGTTTGATTTTTAATTTGAAGGGGGCGGAATTTCTTAGCTTTATATCTACTAAAATAAATGGCTTCAGTTTTTGAGGCATTAATTACGATTTTCCATTTGGTGAACCAGTCCTCAAGAGATTTAATATGTCTATTCAGAGCTATTGTAATGTAATTTGGATTTTTGTTGCGCGCTAGTATTGCAGTATCATCTGCGTACATGCATAATATGGTATTGAATTGTTTTGGGATGTCATTTATGAAAATAGAAAAAAGAACTGGCCCCAGCTTGGATCCTTGAGGAACACTAGCTAAAATCGGTTTTATAACTGAGAAAACATTGTTCAGTTTAATCCTGAAGGATCTGTTGCTAACTAACTACTCGCTCCGGCTATTCGTCCTTATATAGCCGAAAAGTGCGTGCACCTGAATCTCGTGAAAATTCTCAAAACAACGCGCACAATCTAGCGGCTACTAGACTATTCCTTTCGCCAAACCAATCAAGCTGGCGCGAGGTTCCTTGCCAAATGTCGCCAACTTTGGCGAGTTTTTGTGCCGCTCGCCCGCTTGTAACAATACGGTTTGATGACATTTTACATTGTGATCTTACCGTCAGTTCTCACACGTACACACCAAAATCTCCACGCGTATGAAATCGCGGGTAAAAACTATTAATTTTATAAAAATACTTAGTTTTCAAAAAAAATGCCTATGTTTTTTCATTTGCAATTAAAAAAGAATTAAAGTGTGGATGAGAAATTAAGTACCTTAGATTGTTAATTTCATGATCACTATGCATAAAGTACGACAATATTAAATGAAAATAGCAGACATTTAATATATATATATATAATTTGTGGGTTGAATAAAATGAATTCGTCTGAAAAATATATTTAAACATTATGTCTATAAAAAATTCAAAGGATAATAAGAAAAAAAATCAAAATTTCTAACGGATTAGAATAAAAAAACGTTCAAATTAGCCCAAATTGTCCAGTTTGGCTATAAATCTGGCTACTTTGAACATTGTTTTAACAAATGTTATAATCCGAAGATATCTTCGAATTAAACTAATAGGCAAGCTGACCTATTTACCAGCTTCCCCGGGGAGAAGTAACCCTTTTTACACATAAGACAGTGTAAATCTCTCTGAGGAAGTAAGGGAAGAACTTGTTCTTAAAGAGGAACTGCCAAAGCTTCCCGAGCAAAGAAATAAACTAATAATTACAAAGTTAATTTTGCAAGCAAGAAACTCGTCTGCGACCGGTGGGATCATTAAGATACTTTTATGAGCGCCAAGAAGCAAAAAGCTACATTTTTGTTTAATGAACGCCGGTTATTGCAAGGAAGGGACTAAATAAATTGCTTTCTCATTTTTTTTTCAATTTTCTAATTGCTATAAAATATATGCCTTTATAGGTCAGTAAAAAAATATGAAAACATTGAGGAAAAATTCTCAATTTAGTGATTTAAAACTAAACATATATCCAATTTTGATTTAAACAAGTTCGAGTAAAAATTTTTATAGCTCTTTGGAATGAGTTGTCATTGGAAAAAATTGCTCCAATCGGATTAAGAGCAGCCTTCCAAGAAAAAGGAGGTGGGGGGAGAGGTCTGACAAAAGCAACATGTTTCAAGAAATGTAGCCTTGGGGTATACTGACAGTATGTGTACTTTTTATTACGTGAAGCTCTATAAATTTCACCCAGTTTCCATCGTTTTCAATAATACTTTAATACCTTTGCTAATTTTGTACATTTCGTATTTTTGTCTTAATCTCGTTTGTAGTGATTGTATCAAAATGTAAAGAATGAAAATAGTCGATGCCCTTTTTAATAACTAAGTACACAACAGTTGCAGAAGCAAAGTTTTCTTTCCAAGATAAAATCTGTTATGAAGATCCATTTACTTGAACGAGATTTCCGACAGCTGGTATAGCTAAACAGATTAAAATCATCCATCAAAAACTTTATTTGATATATTTTTTGAGAATTTTTGCCCTTATCAAACTTGTACAGAGGAAATTTCCAAAATGATCGATTCCTTACTTTAATAACATGAAATTCGTAAATTATTTATTCAATCATCCGATAGGAATGATTTAAGGATCATCATAATGGTTTAAATAGCAAAGAAGGGGAATGGAAAAGTTTCATCCCTGAATCAAAGGAATGAATCGGTAATCCATCTTTTTACCAGCTGATTGCAGCTTTTATTAATAGCAGAGTCAACCTGTAAATTTTAAAAATCAGCCGTTCTTTTTATGGTGTTTCATTTTTCTTTTCACTTCCGTATCTCCGAACGAAAAAGTGGCGGAGTCCGCACCGTCTGAAAAAAAGATGAAGCACAAAGGTATCCATGAAAAGTAGAAATGCGAATCAGTGACATCCTATCTTTCGGATTCCCCCTCCCAATGTGGGTCGAATCAATGCCACGCTGCCCCTGCTTTCAGACCGGAAACTCCTGTGAGACGCGCACTCGGGTCAGCGAGCACGACTCTTCCCGCAACGCCTCTCAACGAGATGCTCCGCTCTTCGAATTCTCGGGTCTGCACCGCCAGAGGCAAGGACGACGGCAGCATGCGGCTTCTTATTTTTGAACAGACCTCCGGAATTACTTTTATTGGGTGAGCTGCCATTCGAGATCGGCGAGCC